>MINK01175304.1:0-20101 GCA_001735545.1 Phormia regina
AGCTATTCCTTCATCCTTCATCGCTTTGACTTAGATTGTCATGAACTTTTTTAATTTTTAATATCCTGCAGTAATTTCCAACTACTATCGGTCGGAAAGCTGTATGTCATTTTTGAGTTCAGTTTATTCTCTTTAGGTCTGTTGTATTCTTTCTACTCAAATAGTTGTAGCCAAAGACTCTTATTATATTTCGAGCAGATGAGTACACCCTAACTTTAATCTTCCTAAAATACGATTCTGAGTCTTTTCTTATTCTATCTTCGACAATGGGAATATTCTGGACCTTATGATTATTATTATTTCTTATCACTCGTACTATTTTATTTTGGAATCTTAGACTTTCTTAAATATATGAAACTGAAGCCGTGCCTCATAGTTAGATACCATATAGGCTTTATAATTGAGTTATACATCAATAATTTGCGGTTTATACTTAATTAAGAATCTCTACTAATTAACCAGTTTATCTAAAGTGATTTCAACTTAATTTGTAACTAAATTCCCCCACAAAATAATATGTGAATTTATTCAAAGTAAAGATCATAATTTTAGCACAATATTAAAATTATTAATTTGGATATTTTAATACCGTTTCTTAGGGTATTATTTAATAGAATTGGGAGATACGAATCTCTCCACTATGTGAAGATGAAATGTATACATTTCTGTTCATTTATTTTTATTCTCTATTGTCTCAACCATATTTTCTAGAAATACTGTATGATCTTGCAAGGATTTAGACGCTTTTTGGAGGTTTTTGTGAAGGGCTAGAATAGCTGCATCAACTGCAAATGTTGACAAATGAATCTGACTATTACTAGGCATATCAGAATTGTATATTAAATATTAAAAAGACCCGGTATATTGCCTTGGGGTTCACCTGATTCAATGGACTGCGGTGAGCTTATAAAGTATATATGGTTTAAATTTAAATACTAATCAGAGACCAAAACTAATTATTAAAAGTTGTGATTCAACGTTTTTATATAAATCTAATAACATTTATATCTCTGATAATAATTCTTAATATCACACTTTGTCTTTGTCTCAATGAAGAGAACAGAACAATATTTTCTTTCTTCAAATGTTCTACAAAAAAAAACATTTATATGCCTGTGAGTTTGATCTATGTTGCTGTGTTTTTCTCTACAATTAAAAGGATTTATAATTGGTTTCTACTTTTTCAATAATAGATTCTCAAATATTTGATATATTAGACCACAATATATATAAATGATATATTTATATATATTTATTGTGCACATAGTTGACTTATATAGATTTTTTATGTGCAAAAGTGACGCCACACAATGTAATAGAACAATATTTGTGATTGAAGATTAATTTTCTAGGAAGACAGATGGTCGGGCATAATATAACCGCTATATAAAGTTATAGTAATAAACGATGTATTATTTAATATAATCTTAAGCCTCAAAAAAAGTTAATTAATGTTCTGACCACCACTGTATTTCTCAACTTTATAAAAAATACGTTGGGGAAAAGTTATGTTTTCTATTTAGTTTTTTAGCTAGGACTTCTTTATTTTAAATGTTATTTCTCAATACTGAAATTCAACCGAAAAATTCTTCTCAAGTTTGTTTTCTAAATCTTTAGTTTTAGGACATTTTTCTATAAATAATTTTAATGAAATTAAAGCAAATTTAGTCGAATCTATTTATCTTTTGACTTTTCCTTCATTTTATTACTAAAGCTTTCTAGAAATCATCAAAGGAAACTCCTATCATTTTTTCTTTTTAATTTTCATTTATTTTACCAAAAAAGTAGAAAACATGTTTTTTAATCGATTTATGTCGCTCAGCATGATTTATTATCGAACAAAGATCAAAAGTATAGAAACTAAAAATCACATAAACACTCAACTTTATAACCATTTACACTTATATGAGTCTTAAAACTTTGAGAGCATAAAATGTACTTGCCACATGCAACTAACTAATTCCTTAAGACTGAAAGCATCCCTATGTATTTAAAAAATTTATGACATTGTATGTATTGGATTTTTTGTTATTGTGTTTTTTTTTTTTTGTGAACAACGTGTAGATTTGTGAACAACGTGTAGATGAGTTCTAAAAACATTTCAGACTTACATACATACTCGTAAACTTGTTGTCCAAAATCAAATGAAAACTTTATTGTATATGAGCTTAAACATTATTAAGGCCAAAAGGCCGACACAATATTCCTTTTCTTTCTTTTGGTCTAGTAGAACAACTAGTATTAAACTTATAAAACTTATTGCTATGGGATATTTATACTATGGGCTCATACAGCTACATTGTTGTAGTTGTATGTTTTGTTTTTGCAAGTGAAGATGAGTATTGTAGTTTACTATATAAACTTAATAAATATTAGTGTTGTAATTCATATTTGCACTATAAACTATTGAACTTTCTTTTCCTTAAAAGAAACGAAAAATGAGTTTTGGTCTATGATTTTAAATGGACAGGCAGAAGATCAATAATATATATATATATTTATGTGTGTGTGTGAGTGTGTTAGAATGAGAAGAGAAAATAATGTTTATTTATGAATTGTGTCAGAAATTAAATAACTTAACCCAGTAAGGGATAGGGGGACATATTCATTGAATTATAAAAAAAGATATTTTTATTAATTTTATGAAATTTTTACTAAATATTTTTAATTAAAATCTTAATAAGTTTCACATGGAAATTTTACTAAATTTTTTGGTGAAAAATTTAATAAATGTTAAAGAAAATTTAAATAACAATTTAAAATTTAAAAAATGATAATAAATTTTATTTAAATTTTTAATAAACTTTTATGAAAATTTTAATAAATTTTATAAAAAATTTAATAAAAAAAAAATAATAATAAGTTAACCAATTAAGGTAAGCGAGGAAAAATTATTTTATTTTAAAAAATAAACAAATTATTTTAACTAATTTTTTTATGAAAGTTTTAATAAATTTCTCCATGAAAATTTAATTAATTATTTTTTAATATGAATTTTACTAAATTTTTCAATGAACACTTTACGATTTTTTTAATGAGCATTTTATTATTTTTTTATAAATATCTTAATATATTTATCAATGAAAATTTTATTAATATTTTAATAAAAAAAATACTATTTTTTCTAATGAAATTTTACCAAATTTTTTGACAATAATTTTAATAATTTCTGATGAAAGTTTTAGTAATTTTTTAATGACAATTAATGACTTTAATGAAAAATTTTTTTAAAATTATAATAAATTTTGATGAAAATTTTAATCAATTTTAAAAGAAATTGTAATAAATTTTAAAGAAAAGTTTAGTAAATTGAATGACATTTTTAATGATAAGCTAACAAATAAAGGGCCGGGGAAGAAATATTTATTTAAATTTAAAAAACAAATTAAATTTTAATTAATTTTTACTATTTTTTTACTGCAAGTCATATTAAATTTCTCAATGAAAATTTAATTATTTTTCTTTGATATTAATTTTACTAAATTTTCTGATGAAAATTTTTAATTTAATTTTAATTTTCTTACGAAAATTTAAACAAATTCTAATGAAACTTTGAAAAATTTTATATATTTTAATAATTTTTTTTAAAGTTAACCAATAAGGGTAGTGAAAGAAATATTTCCTTAATTATAAAAAACAAATTACATTTGAATTAATTCTATGAAAATTTTACAAAATTTTTTAATGGAAATGTTAATGGATTTCTCAATAAAAATTAAATTAATTTTATAAATATTAATTTTATTAAAATTTTCCAAACAAAATTTTAATAAAAATTTCAATAAATTCGAATGGAAATTTAAGTTACTTTTTAATGAAAATTTCAATAAAATTTTAATGAAAATTTTACTAATTTTTATAATTTTAATAAATTTTTATAATGAAAATTTTAATAAATTTTTATAATGAAAATTTTAATAAATTTTTAATGAAAGTTTCGATAAAAAATTTTAATAAATTTTTAATGAAATTTTTAAAAAAAATTTAATGAAAATTTTAATAAATTTTTAATGATAATTTTAATAAATTTTTAATGAAAGTTTTGATAAATTCTTAATGAACATTTTAATAAATTAAAATGATTATTTCAAAAAATTGTTAATGAAAATTTTAAATAAATTTTTAATGAAAGTTTTGATAAATTCTTAATGAATATTTCAATAAATTAAAATGAAAATTTGAGTTAATCTTTAATTGAAATTTTAATAAACTTTTAATGAAAATTTTAATAAATTTTAATAACAATCTTAATAAATTTGAATTTTATATTTTATTATTTGAATTTTATAAAAAATAAAAATAAATTTGAATAATAAATTCTTATACCAAATTTAATAAATTTTAACAAATTTCAATAAAAATTTTAATAGATTTTAATAAAAATTTTATTAAATTTTAATAAAAATTGTAATAAATTTTAATAAAAATTTTGATAAATTTTAATAAATTTTAATAAGATTTATAAAAATATATAATAAACTTTTGTGCAAATTTTAATAACTCTAATATATTTTATTAAGATGGATAAACATTTTAATTAATTTTTAATGAAATTTTTATTAAATTTTATAGAAATTTAGAAATTATTACTGAAAATTTAAGTAAATTTTAGTAAAAACTGATCAATTTTAAAAAAAATTATTGAATACTAAAATTTTCAAAAAAATTTCAAAAAATTTTATTTTAAAAATTTTCATAAATTTTATTAAAAATTTTCATAAATCTTAATAAAAAAATTTGATAATTTTATTAAAAAACTGAATAAAGAATAAGAAATTATCTGAGATTTTTTTTCTTTAAATTTTTAGTGGGTTAATAATTTCATTAATATTTCATATTAGACACATTTAGTTAAAAGTCTATTAATATTTTTTTAGTGGGTGTAATGAAATTCTTAACTTTTGTTGAAAAGTTTAATTAAAATTTTATTGCAAAAATAAATTTTATTTATACAGAAATTTTGACATGAACTAAAATTCACAGTTATGAATTAAATAAAAATTACAATTTATGTGCCTTATGATAAATAAGTACCACTTTTAAAGAAATTTTTAAATAATAATTTGCTATTAATGCAAACAAAAAAGCTCTAAAAATATTTAATTTAAAAAAATCAATTTAATTTTAGATAAAAACAGACACCCGCTACCACTTAAATATCAACTATTGTTTAAAATTTTTTTAAAACAAAATAAACTCTTGACATGAATTGGCATATTTTTTGTTTTAGAAAAAATCTTTAAAAAAAAAAACCTCAAAATTTATATTTATTATCTCGACGTCACAATAAAACCCAAGACACTTTGTAATTATTTAACAATATGTAGAAAACTAAATTGATTCTTTACAAACAACAGCAACAACAAGAAAAAAAAAAACAAATACACTTCACACTTTTCTATGAAAATAAAGACTTTAAAATCACCTTAAATGTTTTATTTGTTAATAAAAATCTATTTAAAAACCTAACAAATCAATTGTGTTTGAAAAAAACCAGAAGTTTTTTTTAACTAAAGCAGGAGTAAGAAAAAAATAGCTGATTCATGTCTTATAAAACCAAAAACAGTAACAGCTCGTTTTATTTTATTTTTTATTTATTAAAGCAGTTATGCGCCATTTAAGCCATTTGATCGTTAAAGATCAAAGGCCGGTATTTGTGTTTTTTTTTTTCTTTTCCTCTTTTATGACCATAAATATGTAAAGAAAATGCGAGTACTATTTTGCTTATCTATGATTTTGAGATGATTTATTCCATAGATTTATATTGGAGTGCGTTACAAATTATGGTTTTAACCATTTAGCGGCTAAATGTTTAATATATTTTTTTCTTTCTTTATATATATTTTTGTGTTATTTGCTATCCAATGACTATCCCCCTGCCATAAATTTTATAATTATGTTTATCGTTTTTATATGAAACTGACAAATTGAAATGTTTGTTACTTATTTATTTATACAATAAATTTGTCTTAACAATAGCTTGTATATGATAAATCTTTAAATTTTTTTTCTTTTTTGTGTTTTATTCATCTAGATGACTTCCAGAATTTTTTAATTTTTTTCCAAAACACTTGAAATTGTAAGTTTTCTTTAATAGTTTTAGAATGAAAATCTGTTAAATGTCAGTTTTTAGAGTAATTGTTATTGTTATGATATCACCTAAGAAAATCATAACAATTTTTTTTTTAATTCCCAGAAAATGTTTTAAAAATCTTTAAAAAAATCAAAAGACTTAAGACATAAACTTTTCCTTTTATTCTGAAATTGTTCATTAATTGTTTATTTTGTTATTAAAAATATCACAATTAAATCATATTATTAAATATTTATAAATTATTATAGAAAATTTCCCATAATGTTATAATAATAGTGATTAAAATATATATCCTCCCTTTTTTTAATAAATAAAAAGAATTGGGGAACTGTAGCCACTGTAGAAAAATAATGAAGACTTGTTAAAAATAGTGATTATTTAACCATCATTTTGACGACTACTTGTCTTGTATATACTTGTTATTATATAATTGTATGTTGTTAAATGTTTATTTTAGAAAACAAAAGACTTAAGACATAAACTTTGTTTATGTAATACTTATGAAAAAAATGTATGAAACTGGAGACCAACCATAATATACATTGCACTCAGTTTTTGTATCCTAAAACAAATTCAATAAAAATATTATATCAACTTAATATGAATATCCAGAGAGTGCTAAGAATCCTTGCAATATAACAAAGATAAATAAAAATTGTTAAGAAAAAATCATTTATATAAACTAATAGTAATAATATAATATTTATGGATTAATTTTTCAGAAAAAAATTTGTATATTTTTGTATTGGAACATTTAAATAAAAAAAGATATTAGTGTATTTTAGAAATTTGTAGCAAGATATTTTGTAACGTTACTAATAATCACTTACTAGATTAGAATGGACTTCTGAGAGGACGATTAATTCATTCTGTTTTCAATGTCAATTTTATATTCCCGCCCTTAACCGAGCAACAAAGAAATATGTGAATGGATATTTGATTTGTGTACGTTATCGACAAAAAGTGTTTCCATAGATTATGGTAGCCTTTCCATCAGAGAGATCTGCCTTCTCTTTACCTTTTACTTAGGCGGGAGAATATTTTGCTGGTCCGTTTTAAATAAAGGCAGGATATTTGAGAAACTCACAATTTACGTCTATATTTTTGGCTTGTTTGCTTCTTAAGTGATCTTCCAAGGACATATGCCATACACAGCATCGAGTGGATATTTATTCTGCCTTGACCTCCGCACATATGAGGGTTGTGGAAAGCAGAAATTAAGATCTTCAAGCAAGGGAAACAAAAATTTAATATTTACAAAGGTTCAACTCTTCTAGTTCGAATTTAAGGTATTCTTAATTCCCGACTGTTATCTCCAATGACTGAATATCCTTAGGACTTTAACGCTTTAAGCTCAGGACACTTTCTTCGAAGTGCACCTATCATGGTTCTACCAAAAATGCTAGAGAATCTTCACATTTCTCTTCTTAACAGATGGGCGAAACTAAAAAGTCTTCTCCATCAATTCGGTCAGAAGCGGAAAACTGAGTTTCATAAGCGCTACAAATGGCGTTTTCCCAAAAGAGAATTACTGGAGGGTAATTTCGTCATTATAAAAGACGAGCTACTTCCTCCAAGCGATTGCCGATTAGCTCGTGTTAAAAAACTTTATCCGCCCAACGACCAAGTAAGCGGTTCGCAGTTTGGAGCAATTCAACCACTCAATATTCGACAAAGGTAATCTAGAAGACGACCCATCTGGTTTCAACGTCAACTAGAGATGCAGTATGCTGGGCAAACAACCACTCATTAACTACTTCGTCAAATGGTGGCCAATATAACTAGCGATACAATCCTTGTTGCACCCGTGCGTTGGGGCGTCATGTTAAGCCCAACAGAGAACGACGACGATGACAATTTATTGGACATTGACATGGAGCCTCTCCTATAGATGTGATCCCTGCGTGTGGTCTCTTTTTTAGTACTGTGAATGTTCAACAATAAAATTGACAGATAGTCTTTTATGTCCTGTCAATCTAATTGATCGCCATTACAGTTGATGAAAAATTAGCAACAGCATATACAGCAACCGAAAACTCTTTCTAAAAAAATAAAAGTTTTAATAATCAAATCGCACGTAGAATAGACAGCAACAACAAATTTTAATTAAATTAATCATCAAAAGACGGTATTCGTCAATCGGGTCAACCCGTCGATACATAATTGTTAAAAGTTCTTAAGGTCCAAAGACCCTGCTGCTACAGTCTAAGTTGAGCTGGTTCAATTACAGGTTAAGGAATTTCTATTGTCATTTTTGTCACTACATTGCTTAGGAATACTGATGAAACAAAAGATTCATTCCACTTTTAAGATTTCTGGTTACCGTTTGGCTTGCCAGGAAGCCTGCAAATATATCTATGAACATTTTGACTGCCGTAACTGATGAATTAAGTCGTGATTCTTTGATTAACATTGCCAAAAATTCCATGAGCTCTAAAGGCCATTCTGATTATTCGACTAAAGCCATCAATATTTTAAAAGTTCATGGGTTCAGATATTCCTTGAACTATTTATCCACAAATGTCCAAAAAGATTGTTAATGCTTAAATCGCCATGTTTGGATTTCTCTTTGCAAAAGACCTAAATGACGAAGAGTGAAGAAATTTTGATCAATGATCTCGACAATTGGGAAGATGCGCGTGAACTAGATATTACTAAAGAACTGGTTATGTACTGAAATAGATCATTGAAGCTAAAGTCATGGCTGTTAGACGTGTTAAAAAGAGCGGTTTGAAAATTACCGATAAAGTCATCGGTGCTGTTTTTCTTACCTTCCTTATCAGTAGGGAGGGTGATGAAAGTTTCGATACCTTAACGATAGGTGAAGCGCATCTGTGATGATAAATTAATCTTTAACAGGGGCACAAAAGCTACTATTATTATGCGTGTCCCAAATGATTTATATTAGGATGAAATGGAAGAGTCTAATCATGATGCATTGTGTGTTGTTAACGTATTTTGAAAAGAAAATATGTTGCAGGTGGTAATGGCTGCCTGATGGTTTCCTTTTGGCTACTCTCAAAACATTGGCCGTTAATGCCGCTAAAGATGCTACCATTTTGACAAGAAAAAAGCTAATGTCGTAGGACTTATAATGTCTAAGATTAAATCACTGAAATTCGCCACAAAAGCCATCATTACCATTTTGCATAATGACGATATGATAAAATTGAATTCTGAAGAAAAACTTATGGTGTTGCTTATACTTAATAAGTTATTGAACAACATATTCGTTTGTCCTATTTCCTTTTCATGATTCAGACTTGTTTGAACTTTAAACAGACCACAAATTTTGGAAGACTACCAGAATGATTTGGTTGGCGTATTTTATGGGCAACTTATTACGTGGATTCAGTACAAAAGAATTGTCTTAGAGAACAGGGGATAAACCATCTGTAAGGAGATTCAAAATAGTTCAATCAATTTCCAAGGGACACTCAGAAGACAGGAAATTTTTGGAAAGAAACTGAGAAAGTTTTTTATGAAAAAATAGCTCACAAAGTATTATATTTTTGAAGGACTAGATCTTTAAAATCCAACTGATTTTTGTAGGCTCTACACGCAGAGAAAAATCGACCTCACACGTTTTAGAAACGATACCATTCAATAGTGAAACCTGCCACGTATGTATTCGAATTGATACTAATTGGCTACAAATTTGTAACCGAAATTTATTAAAAATCCGATACCACAATTTTCAATTTGACCACAAAAGTTATAAGTTTTGAATCGACTTTTTTTCCTTGGTGTACTGTGCTGTAATTTAAATGTATTTTTTTTATTAGTAACTAATATTTAAAATGCTTTTATTTCTCATATCCTCTCAAAATTCTCAGAGTAGTTTTAAAACATGTTCCACCTTCCATATTGCAGCAATTTTATATTTTTATATATAAATCTGTGTTTATGATTCTTTTAGTATTTGTTAGTTCAATAAAAAAAAATAAAATAAAAAATAATAATAAAAAATCACGCACGATTATCAAAACAATCGATTTATGTTCAAGTGTAAATTGATATCCTACCTCAATGTTTCTGTTAGCTGGTGGACCATTATTTATTGTGTTTTAAATGCTCAGAAAAACATCAGCAACAATTTATAAAAACGAACAACCAGAACAGAAACCAAAACTAAGCGACATATTTTTGTAACATCATTGATTTAGTTTTTATTTTTTATATTTATTTTTATTTTTTTTTCTGGAGATGTTAAAATATGTTTTTTTTTCCTCTTGTACCATTTAAAAAGCCACCAAACCCTTTTTTTATATTTGGGGTCTCCAAAACCAAAGGAAGATTTTATTTGGCTGTTTAAAATATATTGTCATCCTTCGTGGTTGGTTTTTATTATTTTTTCTTTTTCTTTTTTGCCATGTTTCGATTTGTGTTGTTGCTGTTGTTTTGTTGTTGGGTGTCTTGTGTGTTAAAGAGGTAACATGGTGTGCTCGAATTTCTGTACATGATCTTTAAAGGTCGTGCGTTTCTTAGGCATCCATAAGTGTGACTCACATTATATATAGAAATTGGTTTGGTTTTTATTTTTAGTAAATTTTTTTTTGTCTTTTTTTTTCAGTTATTTAAAATGTGTTTTTGTTATTTGACTGTTGTTCATTCTGCCAATAACAATTGAAAATGAACTTAAAACATGTTGTTCAGAAGTTGTGTTTGTTGTGTAATTGTTACATGAAATGGTAAAGCTACTGTGTGTGTTAAAGGTATTTGTATGAGAGGATTTGGTGGGTTTTTATTTGGTTTGTGTCTTAAGTCTTTTGTTTTTTTAGTAAATAAAGAATAAAGTTTTTAAAATACAATTTGAGCTAAACTGAAAAGTACTACAAAAATTGTTTTTCAATAAATATTTTATAAATACTTAATTTTATAAAGAATTTATTTTAAATATTAGTAAAAAATTAGTTATTAATTAAATGTATATCTTAACTAGTAGGCAAATACTTCTTTTATTATGCCATTAACTCTCACAATTTTCATATGATTTGAAGCATTGGAAGGATATTTTTTTAATCCTTCGCTGAAATTTACTAGCTACTAACTAATACATTTACAAAGCTTTCATACATAACTATAACTTTTCAACATCTTATATATTATCATCTTAAATTGCATCATGTCCCGACCTAACTTCTCACAATTTAAAGTATTCATTGATATCTAAGTTGTATTCCTTTGTTTTTTTATTAAGTGTTATAAGAAACTGCATCAATATGCAATAGAAGTTTATATTATATGGCGCCCTTTCTTGTGTTTTTTTATCCTTAAATCTCCTTTTGAACACTTTTTTAAAATCCAACATAACTCTGGTATAACTATTTCTTCAATTAAACAGTATGAAGTCTCTTCATCATCTATTGACTATTCGTAATTTTTTATATAATATTTCATCAACTCTTTTTGAGCATGTGTGATACTTCTATCTGGGATAACAATCACTTATTATCCTATATTCTATTAATCATACTAATCCATATTTTGCACAGGATCTTATCGTTGTAGATCGCTATTATCTCTGTAACGAATTCCATTGAAATCAAATATCAATTCCAAAAATGTCTTGTTTGTGTCTGTTTTGATATGGATCACTCACTCTAATTAATTTTTTTACTTAGTTCGAAAAGCGCTATTACTTTTCTCTGTTTGTCAAAAATAAATCCGAAATATAATTTTTTTACACCTGTTATTATTAGATTATCTCAAATAATTCTATTCTTAAAAAAGCATAATTACGCTAAATAAAAATAAACTCTTTTTGATGCAACTTCTTTAAATCTTCTTGAAAGCATGAACCTCTATGATTTGCACAGTTCTGTTAATTTAAATCTTTAGCTTGTATTATATCTATAATTATCCGGCACATCATATCTTTTAAATAACTGTTCAAGACAAGATTATAATCAAGATAAGTAACTATAAGACTAATAATTTATTTACTAACTATGTATCTTTCTCATCTCCTTCTTATCAAAACTAACAATACATTTCATACTCAATAACGAAAAAAAAATAAAAATAATTACTAAATCATAGCAAACAATGCAATTCATATTAGACCACCAATAATTTATGTTCTTTCAACTCTTTCCAAACTCATCAGACGCTTTTCCTGTGACAAAAAGCAATCAACTAAATAGCAAGAATATCAGTAATTAATAATTCTATTATGCCTCTGCAACAAATAAAATCATCAAGCTACTTAAAAAAACACACACACCACCAAAGAAGAACAATTTCAAGTTGTTTCCTAAGACTTTGTTATAATATACTCTTTTTCTTATAAGGATTCTCTCTTTTGCTGTGTTTTTTTTTCTTTTTTGCTAACAGCCAAAGCCAATTTAAATTGTTACAATAAAAACCATAGCTAAAATCTAATTTACACAAAAATTTACTAAAAAAAATATTCGGCAAACATAATGTCTGACAAACCAGAGAATGCCATTATTGTTTTTTTTTAATCATTCATTGTCAACACAAAACTATCAAATAAAGAACAACAATAAAATAACACACCACTAAAATATCAGTACACTACACAACATTATACCATACCATGTCTTTGTTATCACCATTGTGGCATCAACAAACACATATGTTTCTTATTTTTCTTCTTTTTTTTTTTATTAACTCTTTTTTTTTTTTCTTTGCTTACGTTTTGACTTTACTTTTAAGTTTTAGACATTTTTCCTATAAAACTTCAAATTGAATGTGATCTAAAATTGACAAATACTTAACACACAATCATGCTTTAATCATGATCCTTGACTCTTTAATATTGTTAAAAAAAAAATAAATAAAAATTTAAAAGACAAATGAATAATAAATAAAATATTGAAAAACTTTTTTTGCTTATGTATTTTCTTTATGAATTAATTCTAAACAAGAATGATACAAACAATGCCATCATACACCTGGTTCATACATAGTTTTATGTAGTATGTATAGAGTATTTCGTTTAGTACTGGATGATCTCTATTGAAGCTGAGTGTACTGACGCTGCTGATAGGAGTTGATGTTGAATATGGTTGTCTAGTTGCTGTAAGTGTGACTAATACAAGTGTTAAATAAGGAATATTTTAGTTACGAAGAATATTTCACAAAAGGAAAGAATCACAGAAAAGCAGTACAATATATGTTGATCATTGGGACTAAATCCAAACTTCCCAAAGAACCTCGCAAAGATAAAATTCATTCTTCTAGGGGATCCGAAGATTAAATCAAGCATCTAGGGGTTCGTAGCAACCATATCTTTACTCGTATATTTTTCTATACAATCCTATATAGAAGCATTCTTTAGCAAACCTCTTCATATCTATAAGGCAGGAATTTTTAAACATTAATTTCATCAAAAAAGAGTTTTGAAGTTTATTTATTCCAATTGGCGGAAATTCTATAGAAATCTATCTCTTACATTTATCCAACTGTAGATTATTAATCTACCTAGTCTGTCAAGTCCCGTTGCACTAAAATTATAAAAAATATATATAGATATGTCCATGTAAGCTCGAAATCCNNAAACGAGCGGGTACAAGAAAACTTCAAACAAATTAAAAAATTCTCGTCTTTGAAATTTGATTTGACCTTTGTTCAGAGCCAGCAAAAAGGATCTCGTAATAGAGAGTTTTGACAAGCATTACTTAAATCGATTAATTTGAAAATAAGCTCAACTTCTCATGATCAACAAAATAGTTTCCCCAGTTTAGGGGAAAACTCTGCTAACCGAATTGTAATAAAAACTATCACTCATGTCAAAAGTCAGCCTAAGAGCTAACTTTCAGAGGGGAAAGTTCAAAAGACGATCAAGATAGATCAGAAGATCAGAGAAAATCTGATAGTTCAAAAAGAAGATCAAAAGTCATCCTTGAAGAAATGTTATCCAAATGATGCCTAAAGAACTAATGGAGGTAAATTATTACTTTCCCATAGTGTACTATTTCGAATCGTTTAGTTGTATTCATGGATAAAATATCTGTGATACCTTCTCAAAAAAACAGTGGGAAAATTTTCTATGGCTTCAACTCCACTTTTAATAGGTCTACCGAAAGGAAAACCCAGACCAGTCGACTTATTTGATTGTTATAGCGAAGTCAAGCATGTTAATTCTCTCAAAAGATTAGCCATTCTGGTTAACGAGAACACGTTTTTGGATGCAGATCAGAAAAATGGTGAAGATTAGGAAAACTATAAACTCACATTCCTACCGAAAGTATTATAGAGACAGGTCGACTCATCAAACGTCAAACATATTCATTCTCTCTATATCACACGTATTCTAGTTGACAAGATCACGCTTATGGATTTGAATCAGGAAAGGAAAACAGAAGAAGCAATGGTGAATATAAGAAAAACTACCAGCTCAAAGGCCTACGAAAAGGATAACGGATACAGGTCGATACTGCAAAGGCCTATCAAAAGGATAACTGATACAGGTCGATACCGTAAAAGCCTACCAAAAGGATAACGGATACAGGTCGATGCTGTAAAGGTCTACCAAAAGGATAACGGATACAGCTCGATACTGTAAAGGCCTACCAAAAGGATAACGGATACAGGTCGATACTGTAATAATTATAGCAATATCAATCATGCTTTTTCTCTGAAGATGACACGTATTTGAGTTGACAAGAATACGCCTTTGGATTTGGATCAGAAAAGGTACACAGATGTACTAATAGAAATCTTCAAGCTCACAGGCCTACCAAAAGGATAATAGAGACAGACCGAATCATCTGATTTTTATATCGGAGTCAAGCATGTTAATTCTCTCAAGTGGACACGTATTCTAGTTGAAAAGAACACGCTCTTGGACTCGGATCAGAAGAGATTCACAGAAGTAGTAGTGGTAAAGATAATTAACAGCTAAGGGATTAGGTAGGATACGATAGTAGCAAACAGAAACTTTTGTTTGAGTGTTCTCTGAAATTTTAATTATATGGACACTGTAGTAGAGACCTGGAAGAAAAAAGCAGACACTATTATATATATCTCCAGCAATTTAGTTCATGGTGAATGGTTTTATCTATTATACCATTTTAGAATTTTTAATTGCAGGCATAGAATCAAACTTTGTAGGTTCTAATTTAGAGCATATTCTCGATGTAACAGTAGCTGGCACTAGACATTCAAATACGTAAAGAAATAGAGAGTTCGTCCATATTGCTCTTTCCGATCATTTATATATGGCCTTCAATATAAAACTTGGATACTTAATGTTTTTTAATGAAAGCAAATTGTATAGAATAATAATGACATTCGAGCCCAATTGCTCCCAGACCTTCCTGGCCATAAATGGTCTATGTGATTTGGAATCTTCCGTTAAATATCTAACAAATTCATTCAATAGATCAACTAAAAAAGTGGAGAATGATGCTAAAATATTGACAAATTAATCCCATAAAAATATATTTTTCTGAACAAGTTTAAAGATAAGAATAGAAGATTTGAATATAAATTATGCATAATATTCTGTAGTGGCATAGAAAATCACGTTGAAACTAAAAGACTACTAATGCCAACATTCGACAAAAAAATTAGTTTCACGTAGACTATTTGTGATCATTGGATCTTATATTTATTAATGAACATAATAAATATTATCGCAGTGCTCTGCGATTCCCTCAGATGATCCTGATAATGTTTAAATTCATATAACGGAAAATAAACTAAAATAAACTTAGAGCCTATTTTACTCCTTCAAATCGCCAGACTCAGATGGCATCACATCTCCATATGGTCAGTAAAATGCAGATTTAATAATTCCCTGTATGATTAGAATATATTCGCAATGTCCTTCGTGGTCTTATATCCTTGAGTAGATTTACAGCGGTCGTAGCCCTCAAAGGAGGTAATAAGTTAATTTTGAATGCTTTAGGGAAGTTGATCGTTGTGAACTTTCACAGAATAATAAAAATGTTTTTATATTGATTTTTGTCTATATAAGAAGGCACAGTTTACGTCCTCGTTAGATGTTAATTACATTTAATTTTAGCTTTAAGATTTATATAAGGTGCGTAAAGGCAGATTCAATAAAATAATAAAACGTAACAAGAACTTATACAAATTTCCCAACAAATAGTAGCGTGCTTCCAAAACTCATCTTCATGCATCTATATTAAAAGTACACGATTTAAAATGCATACGAACTCTTTATGAAAAAAAGTTTTATTTTCTTCTTATTTTACGTTTAAGTGACAAGAATCTTCTGGCAAAGAGTATGAGTAAGTTCTTCATATTCAAGTTATTCTTCCTCATCATCAGTTTGTGTTTTTTTTTTTTAGTTTTTTTTCAATATAATTTTGTTTGTAACTTGTCGTTAATAATTCATGCACACCCGCTGTGTTAAAGTTGAACACTTCTTCTTTTTTTTCAACTTCTCAGGATTTTTTTTCTACAGCCTCTTTTGCTTCATATTTTCTTTAGTGGCTTGAAACTAAAAGGTGTGAGTGTATGTTTTAGTGGTATATATTTAACAGTGTTTTATGTGGCATATTGTTTAAGTTTGTTTGTATGTATATATATGTGTGTATGGCTGTGTTTATATTTGTTATTTGCTAAAATGTTGTAAGGTTTTGATTGCTTGTTTGCTTGCTTCCCTTTTTTAGTAGTTTTTGGAGACCAATGTGACATATTTGACCAGGAACGTGTTTGAGGTTGTTTTATTTTGTTAAAGGTTTCATTATTTTTTTATTTCTTTCTTTCAATTTTGGTTTGTTTACTAAGCATCATTGTCATCCTTAACATTATGTTTGTTATTGTAGACGCTGTTGTTGCTGTTAGTTATTGTAGTTGTTGAATGTGTTGCCAAAGCGTAAATTACTACACGGCAGGGTTACTACTGTGTTGAGTTGGCATAAATTATATTTGGCAGCCTAGAGGCCAAGAATTTTTATAAATGCTTTTTTATTTTTTCTGTCTGTCTGTCCAGTCATCCAGCTATCTATCTTATAAGTATATATTTATTTTGTTGTATTTATATGACTGTCTGACCATTTGTGTTGACATTTTGTTTAAATAACTGCTAAAACCAAAAACAGACAGACCTGATTGGAGGCAGAGCAAAACTCAGCATAAATACTTACATACATACAATCATACATTACATATAAACATGATCGTTAACTAAACTAAAAGTGTGCAACACCAGCAACAACAAGCTGAACTAAATGTTGACATGAATTATGGCAAGTTATAGTAAATGAATTTTAATTTCCTCAGATTTTTTTCTTATTCTTTTCTTTTTTTGTATATATATGTGTGTGTGTGTGATTTTTTTACTTAATAAAGAAATGATCATTTTACAAAAATGCCTCTTAAATATGATAAAATAAACAGTTTTGTAGAGAAAAATTCAAATTCTGTTATTGTTCTTTTTTTTCATTTTAATTTAGACAGCGTGTTGTCATAACATGCTATTTAAAGTTTTTTTTTTTTTTGAAGAAGATATTTTTGTTATATGTTTTTGTTTGGAGTTTTGTTTTATTTATATATGTATGTGTGTATATGAGTACCTTTTATTTCATTGGTTTTTCCTTGTCAATTTATAACAAATGGTTTTTTGAATTTAGAATATAGCTCACGTTTTTTGCATTTTAAACTATAAAATGATCATAAATAGCACCATTTTAAAAAGAAATTAACATATAAATCGTTTTTGGAGCATGTTATCAGTTCAACAAAATATTGTGTTCAATAATAAGAAACTTTATGCATATAATTTAAAAAAATATATATAGAATCGAATGTTATTGAAACTTTTAAAAGAATTCAAACTATTTAATATAGTTCTTCATGTCATTAAATTTCTCTTATAGAAGCATTTGTAAAGACATAAACATGATTTTTTATAAATAAATTCAGTTTACAATTTAAAAAAGATATGGAAAAATTTTTCGTCATTTGAGCTCATTTCATTTTAGAATTAATACTAACATACCTAAGGCCAATTTTTATTCATATTAATAATAATTTTGATAGCCTGATCGGTTGCTCTCTCACACAAATTCTTGGATCTTTGCTTATCCAAATCTACTGACTCTTCAAGAAATAACTTTTAGCTAAAATATGTTTATGTTGAAAAAATATTCTCTTAGAGACAGACAACAAAACTTTACCAATACACAACGAAAAAATTATTTTTCTATTCGTAATTAGATGGAGGTTAACTAATTTTGATATATAGTTTTGTTTTAGCGATTAATACATACATTTGAAAGTCATCAATTGCGAATACCCCAACATAGACCAGCAACCGATATCGCCAAGCTATATATAACAAAAGTTTTGTATTTTGTAGGTGTTTCGTTTATCTTTATAATTTTTGGTATTATCGCACAGTGAACTGGGACCATATTAAAATTATAATTCCGTATTCGTCATAGCGTCACATTAGTTTTTGCCAATTATTTTGAAAACAAAGTAAAATTTTTGTTTAATTTATTTATTTCCTATTTTTCTATCACAAATCGTTCATCTATAAAATTTTAGAATTTTCAACATATATTTGTTCGGAGTTAGAGCCCAAACAAAACAAAACAACACATTGGAATCCGCCCGAAATTAAATTATATTTTAAATTCACAACGGATTCTCCAAAGCTCTCATTTCCCCACTCAGTGTTGCCGTTGTTGCAAAATGAATCATTAAATTTATATAAGAAGGAAATACATAGATTTTTTATGTATGAAATTTAAGAGAGGAAGATAAATTTTGGGTTACCATCGTTAATTGAATTTTAATTTATTTTACATAAAATTCAATTAAACATATTAGTTTTAGAGTGTTTTTTCAAATGCTGTATTAGTATTAAGTGCAAAACCGTTTAATATAGGAAAACGATTCTGCTCCATTATTTGGTGAATATACCCCATGGTTTTTTGGTCACATCACAAATCCTCAATAAAAATTAACATGAAGGCAATCAGGATTAAAAGGGCTTAAATATAAGCTAACACATGAAGATTTTTATGACTATTGAAAGTTTATTGATATCATGAGCCCATTTGAAGATATAGCCTAAGCAAAAAAGTGTTCCCCAATCTACTCTACATACATGTGTAGACAGCGTTACCATTGAATCTTTTTAATTGCAAATTGTTCTCTGGACTTTTTGCTCCTTTTTAAAATGGAACTAATTGTCCAATTTTTGAGATTAAGTACACAATGACAGGAAACTAAGTTGCATTAAATATCTTGATCCATTAAATATTAATTTCAATGGAGAAATTAATCATTTTTGAGATTGTATCCCAATATTATAAAAACATAATAGAATTTATAATTAAATTGAAACTATTAAAAACTGAAGTTTAGAAATATTTATATAAAATATGATACATAATATCTTTGGATCAAAATCAGATTTTAATTTAATTCATCAGAAAGCTTTTTTCTAAATTATCCATGGTTGATATAAGACAGAACATGCGAATCTATGATTTCAATCCTAAATTTGTTATGCGGGGCTGTTAGCTCTTTAATGCTCACGGCGTTTTAGACAAATTAGAGATTTAAAATTTTTTAACGTTATGTCAAATGAAGCATACATATACGTAAAAGTGGGCAATACCCAATAATGTTTGGCTCTTGTATTATCTATGTAAACTTCTTATGCTATAAAAGCAAAACCTAACAAAATTTAAATTTTAAAAACAAAATTCAATATATGAGAATAATTATATCCAAAAATAATCCTGCCTGCATGCGTTTTTAGTACCTAGTGCGATTTTTTCCCGAGGCTATTCATATCCACAATATTGATCAAACTATCAATAATAAAATAGAATGGTGCTATAATAACGTTTAAAAAAAATATCATGTTTACTACTGAAATAGCATATTTAATTAACAAAACTTTGCCAGTTACTCTTTTTTGTATTGAAACTAGAAGGGGCCTAAAAGTGCTGACTATGACGCAGTATTGCACATGCGTAACAGTTCCTTTTTCCACTTTGTGTTTGCTTTTAGTATACAAACAATTTTTTTCGTTAAAATATGTTGAAT
>MINK01175305.1:0-20250 GCA_001735545.1 Phormia regina
AAGACTAAAATACTCACGAAAAAAATTTACATGGGAATACAAAAACAATTTGACATTAATGCGTGGCGTATCAATGAAAAAATTGTAAAACAGCTGTTCTTACGAGTATACTTTCTAATTATACTATGATTATACTATGTAATTTATGTTATTGTTTCAATCAACAAAATTTGACATTTAACGAAAACCAACGAGAGAACTCTTTTATTGTTGTAGAATTGCTCTAACCTAATAGCAGGGCACACTAAACAGGTATAATCGTCACGGCAACAAATACAACAATCCAACTTATTGATTCTCTTTTGTGTATTAGGAGTGTCAAAAACAACTGATTAAAATACATTGCAAGATATACAATATTTTCTTTATGTAAACAACAAAACATAAACAAACTTTGACAGATCTCCGACACCAAAAAAAATCAGCTGGGACGACGATTATACCTGTTCAGTGTACCCTGCCCATTAGTAAATAAACCTTGCTTGTGTATTTGGGTCTCCCATTTCTTTCCTCACGCTCTTCGTCTCGCTCTCAATATAAATTTAGAAAAAAGGCTAAATAAAACTGCACTGCAAACTACTGCTGATATTTAGTTATATTTAGTTTTCTTAAGCATTTTATTATTTAAACGTTCTGGCAAATACCTTTTCTACTTCTACTACTAACATTTACATTACTGGTTTTTTTACATACTACACATTTTGACAACTATGTGTATTGTTTACAATAAGATTTTGGTTTGAAAAATTCAGATTTTATTTGTCTCTTAGAAATTTATAAATTTTATTCGTATTGTATTAATAAAATGGAAAAATTAAATGCTACATTAAATGCGGTGAAAGCTTTACGTTCTAGTGTCCGCCAATGCTTTGAACAATTGGCTGATGGTACGACCAAACAAGTAGATGGCACCGGCGTGGAGCAGTCGGAAGAAAGTCGCAACAAATTTTTAGTTGAATTCCAGGAAAACTATGGAAATATTAATCAACAATTAAGGTTTAGTTAAGAAAGTAATTATTTTTCATATAATATGTTAAAATATTTTACAGGGAAGTGGAATCTTTGATAAATGGCTTACAAGTGCCCATGAGTCCCTATTATTTGGGCAATACTACATATTTGGCCCAAGAAATAACACAAGATCGCCAGGCTATGTATTCACAATTGGTTAATAGTTACAAATGGATTGATAAGGTATGTTGGGCTATAAAGAAAAAATGTATATATATTATATATATATACATATATATTCAACTTATTTTTTAGGTTCACGAGCACAGTCTTTTGGCTTTCAACAACTTAAACTTGAATAACTTGAGACGATCGTACACATATTCACAAAAACGAGGTCGTGTACAATATACCTCATGTAACAACCCGGATCCGGAGTAAGTTTATAATATTTCTGCAAAAAAAAAAAAATGGTTTTCTAGGGGTCTTTCTCTATATATCGCTTAAGTTTTTTATTTCCTTCGAAATTTCTTCAAAAGATATAATAGCAAATTAATCACACATTTTTAAAAACATTCAATTTCAGATTCATTGATAATCTTTTCAATAGTGAAATTACACACACAAACACCACCTACAAAGTTTGTCGTCCATTTAGCTCTAATGCGGTAGTCATTGTAAGTTTAACAAAATATAAAAAATGTAGTAATTAAATTTTTGAATAATAAATCGTTTAATACTAAATTAAGGCCACGATAAGCCACGTTTTAAAAGCGGCCATAATTTGTAAAGGTGTATTAATCGAATGGGTGACCGTGAAAGGTTACGATGAACCATTAGAAATTGAAGATCTTTGGACTGAATCACGTTATGAAGTATTTCGTAAAGTACAAGAACATACACACTCGGCCATGTTACACTTTTTTTCGCCAACACTACCCGAATTAGCAGTTAAAAGTTATATGGTAAAGCAATAGATTTTATAACTTGTATTTTAATTTCTAACTAATTTTTAAAATTTCCCTTTTAGACTTGGCTTAATAGTTACAGCAAATTATTTTTGGAACCTTGTAAAAGATGTGGTAAATATGTTTCAAATGGTTTGCCACCTACTTGGCGTGACTTGAGAACCTTAGAGCCCTTTCATGAAGAATGTAAGAACTGTTAAGCTTATCGCTTAAATAATGTATTAGTTTGTAAGTTTAAAGTAAATAAAACAACTGTATTTTTTAATATTTTTTCTTTTGTTTTGTATATATTTTTAACATAAAAAGAAAACAATCAATCAATTCATAAATATGTATGATTTTTTCTTATGCAAACAAAAAAAATATCATTTTTATAACATTACCCAAAGAAAGAAAAAAACATTTTGATATTTCCATTTGTATGAATGAATGAATTGATGTGGTTGTATATGTGGGTTAGGGATAAGTAAGGTATAGTAATTGTAATTATAATGTTCTTTTTCTGCTTAGCTTTTTCTCTTACCACAACTATTATCTTCTTTTTCATATAAAAAAAATGCTATAGGCCATACACATACATAATCTCCTTTTCCAATCCATATTAATTTTTGGCTGGACGGGATGATGAGATAGCCATAACATTTTTATTTTTTCATTTTTACAATTTATTTTGGGTTGTAGTAGTTGTGGCCGCCAAACGCCGTTTTTCCAAACAAAGACGTGCGAAGTTTTCACGCAATGTTTCGCGTAATTGTAAACGTTGTTGTTGAACCTTTTCGCGTTGGCACTGATATTCTAAGACCACCTCTTGAGGAATGTAACAGTTTTCTTCGTCTTCGTCGTCACCATCGAAATCGTCCTAAAAATAGAAAATATTTCAGAGAAAAAATAAAATTTTGCAATTTTTTAGATAACTGTAACAAAATCATGTATTTATTTATTAACTGTAATATAATAAGCATCCAAAGGCCAAATAAGTTTGTATTACAAAGAAATAATAATGAATAATTTTATACAGGCAAAAATAATATTTACAATTAAATATTAATTAAACCCAAGAAAATAAATTTTGAACCGATCTTAATATTTTTAATCCTTATATAGAATCTAGATTGAAAATCATTTAAAAAGACTATATGTAAAAGTTTCTGCAAACGGACTCCCACCGTTGGCCAATTTTTTGTCCGTTAACAAGAACGAATCATATCATTGTTTTAATGTATGTAGGAAATGTCCATCTGTCCGTCTGTTTGTGGAAATTGTTTTTCTCATAGACCAATAATTCAGCATTAGCTGGGTTATAAATAGGGTGATCAATTATTTAACTTTTTGGGGAAAACGATTTTTGAATAGTCGGTTGCACTTTTTGAAGTTCAGAAAAAAAAACACGTTAACCAGTTTTTTCCATAAATTAACAGGTGTTATAATTTAACCTTAAACAGTAAGTATGAATATTTGAAAAAATATTCCTAAACAGGGTTTTATACTATAATACTAAGTATTAATACAAAAAATATTTTCAAATGTATTTAAAAAAAAAAACGGTAAACGACAACACGAAAAAAAGGACTCTCTTAATAAGAAAATTTATATTCATCTGCTAAATGTCATATAAAAACGTAAAATAAACTCCTTAAGATGGTATTTAATATACCGTCAATACTCCCCCTCTTCGCCTATCAATATTTGTTTATGATTTTGGTTAGAAATTATGTTAGATTTTTTATTAATTTTTTTATAAGAAATCGCAACTTTTCAAAAAATACTAAAAAATGCGACTTTCACCAAAAAATTAATTTTTCACTAAAATTCGATTTTTTACTAAAAATTATAATTTTCACAGAAAATATGATTTTTCACCAAAAATGCAAATATTCACTGAAATTCTATTTTTCATCAAAGATTTTTTTTTACAAAATAAAAAAAAAGATTTTTACTGAACCAACTTTTTTCAATTAGATTTTTAGTGAATCTAATTGCATATACTTCATAGAACTTTCTGTAACAAAAAGAAGTCATGGTCATCACACTTCAAATAAGGAAAATTAATTAATTTTAAGACAAATTAAAAATAAAATCGGAGAAAAATAAGATTTTTAGTCAAAAATTGACAAATTAAAACTTCTCATTTACGTTTTTATTATTTCGATGTTTAAACAGAGTTCTTTTAACATTTCTTTAACAACCGTGTTAAAACGTCGAAAAAATTAACATTAGCATTAAGTTGACCGGTTGACCGGTAAAAAAAAAACAATTCAAAATGTTCAATATATGTAGTAGTTTGTTTTTAAAGATTAGCGGAATTAGTATCTTTTTTTAAAAAAGTTTTTGGTCATTTTTTAATATATCTGTACATGGATTAAATTTACATTAATAGCTTACCAACATTTGTTGCAGACTCAACGTGTTCATTTGATGTTGATGGAAGAAATTACATAAATTGGAGCCAAAGCGAAATTCAAATGATTGATCACAATTATGATGTTGATGATTATTTAAATCGTCATTTTCACCATAATGATGGTGATCATCGTCTAAATCTGCCATAAGACTACTGCCACCACTATGCTCATGATTACAAAAGCCATCCGAACATGAAACTTCGGAGCCCTCTGAAGTGTCTTCGGGTGAAGAGACAACACTAGACGTACGTGAATTTCCATGAGAGAGAGGTTCACTGCCATAGCCTGAATCCTTAATATCACTTTCACATGGACAATCTGACTGAGGTGAATGGCAATCATTGCATTTAGCTGTGATTACCGATGAAGCAATGATTGTATTATTAGTTGTAGTCGTAATGGTTGCTGTTGTGTTGCTATTCATAGATGTAGTCATTTTAGAAACGTTCTGTAGATCCGCCGTAGTGTTTGTTTTTAATTTATCCTTCTTCTTGCTATTGCTGTTGTTAGAAGAAGCGTTTTTCTTTTGGGGGGTTTTTAGTTTTTGTTTTTGCTTTTGCTTCTTCTTTTTCTGTTGTGGTTGCTGACTTTTTCGCTGCTGAACAGAAGATTTTTCCTGTACATGATGTTTGTTAACATCATTGTCGTCCACCTCCTCTCCACCAACATCCTCGTGAGTTTCTTCAATTTGATCACATTCTACACCTGCATCTTCTTCAACATCTTTCTGGCCAGCAGTTAAAGCTTTCCTCTTTGCATCCCTGTCTTTGACGTTCCCTTTTAAGTCTACGACTTCAACGCCACATTCATTCGATGGCTCACTATTCGACCTAGATTTTTCATGCAATTCATCATCGTCTTCCGTATTACCACCCTCTTGATGGTCATGATGATCATCGTCGTCGGCACCTTCGGAATTTGCGTCGTTGTTATGATCACACATGCGATGGGAGTTTTTCTTTTCATTCTTCTTCTTCTTTTTCTTCAACTTCTTTTGTTCGCGCTTGTGTTCTTTGGCTTTTTCGGCACGACTGATCTCTTGATACAACAATTCTAAATTGCTGATGCCTTGTTTCTTTTCCACCGACATGTCGAAACTGCGACACAGAGCATGGACACCAACAGCGGCTAAAACTTGACAGGCACGTTCTTCTTCTCGTAAACTAACGTAAACGCGACGCAGACGTTCATACATAATCATACCGACACAGGTAAGCACTTCCTCCTGTGCGATTTCTAGTGTTTTCGCATGACGTTCACGTAATTTTGAATAACTACAAAGAAATTACAACAATAAAAAAACAATAACAAAAATAAAAAATATTTAAGAATAATGTTCACCTTCCATTGACTTCAGGTTCGGCGCGCCTTATAAGAGCGTCGAGAAAGTCGATTTTATTCGTAAAAACATGTATATGCTTGTCGGGATGACACTTTTTAATATTGGCATAAAGTGCGGCGACATAGCCCTTCTCCTTTGTTGTCGTCTCACCCACTAAAATTTTATAAGCCTTTTCGATCTACAACAATAAATATTGGTAATCTTTCTCCTAAGTTCTTGTATTTTATTGAATTACATACCTTTGTACGGCAACCATTGCAAAACTTGTGTTTTTTCAAATAATTCTCCAGTACCTCATGCAATTCTTTCGTTTCTATTACGGCCAATTCATCACGACAATTATGCTTCATCGATGACCACACTTCACGCCACGTTTCCGAAAATGGTTTTGAACGAAATGCATCCAATGAATGCAATACACAACGTGTCTTATTACGCAATTTACTCTCCAATAAATTATTTAATATCTCATGATGACGATAGAGCAGGGTTCCCAAGGCTTGTGGTGTTTTCATTTTTTCCTCTGTTATACTAAGTACACCAGAGTTCTTTAGCACTAATGGATCTAGAGTTGGTTGACCAGAGATAATTAACTGATAGAATAAACGCTCTACACGTCGTCGACAGCCAACACATTGTACACACTGATTAAGTACCGTAACAAATTGGTTACTATTTATTTCGAGGGATGTACGTAACTCTTCGCTTGTCAGCAGATTAAATTTACGTGTAAATTCTTCAAGTTCTTTGCCTCGTATATGGGGACTATCAATGCACAGACCTTTGCTATTTAAATCCATAAGCATCTGAAAATAAAAATATAAATATATGAATAAAAATTAATAATTTAATTATTCTAAATAAATGAATTAATATTGGATGTAAAAAATATATAAAACTTAATATTTGGCTTTATACTCCAAATAAGAAGTGTTTTATATGCATCTAGATATGCTCACAAAAATAATATAGGAAATAAAAATAAAAAATCTCTAATATATTTTATTGTTGCAATAGATTATAACACCATTCTTAGAATCGAGAGTTATAACCCAAACCCTGTTTTTTTTTCGAACTTCGAGGAATTTAAATTTTGTATTTTGAAAATCAGTTGATCAAATTGAATTTTTAAACATCATTACAAAGGTAAGGAATTAATATTTTGAAAAAGTATTTACACATTTAATAGCAAGGCTATGTTGACACAAATTTAGTTTTAAAATTTTTTATTTTATTATTTTGAATTTATATTTATTTTTGACCCACAAAATAAAGAATATTTTTCAAATACATAAAGATATATATTTTTTATCATTTCCATAAACCACATTTCATTAGTCAAATAGAAACGTATCGTTTGATAAAATTAAAGGGAAATTGTAGAAGCTATGATGATTTTAAAAGCTCATAAAATCCAGTTAATTTACTTTTATATGTTTTTTCCATTTGTTATAATCAGGGAAACCAAAAAATTCAATTGCATGTTTTTTTGGTCGTTGAATAATGCCAATGATAAAATATTTGTCCGTTTCATGACAAATAAATAATTTTGACATAGATGTGTTAATGCATATTTTTAATTTTTTACATATAAAGGAATATTTTTGCATTTGGCAATTTTTAGTACATATTTTGTTACTTCTGGGGCATATTTAATGCTTTTGAGCAACAGTTCTCAAATGGTGTCCGCAACCCGCAAGGGGTCCGTAAGAACCCCTTTCTTATTCTTAAACACACAATTTTTTAATAAAAATATGTAGGAAGTTCAAATAAAAATTCTAATTAAATCCTAAATCTATTTAAAAATGGAAAGACATATTTATGCCAGAGAAGAAAATATCTGTTATTTTGATTCAAAGACTTCATTATGATCTTTATGGAGCATACGTTCATTTTTCGATTTTAAAATAATCTCTCTGTGAAGAGTATAAAATTTTTATTTGGAGAAAAAATAGGGCAGACAATTTTTCGGTCATAAAAAATTTTTGCAATGAAATAAGATTGTTAACATTTGCTGGAAGAGTGAGTACCATTATTTCTAAAGAATTTTGTGGGCTATAAAAATAAAATATATAACCAATTTGTTCAATATAATTTTGAATCAAAATATTTAAAGCTTTTCGTTGAAGTACAGACAAATTCGTCCGTTTATTGGGTCCGCAAACTATTTTCATATCATAAATTTTAGGTGGATTTATTTTTGTCTCATTAAAACAAAGATTAATTTGTTTTGAATGCAGAGAATTATTATCTTAAGTTAGAGATCTCATGGAACAAAAATAATGTAATAAATTTTAATATTGGTTTTTAATTATTTTATCTTTACAAAGCATTTTATATGGGTCGAGATTACATTGTAATATCAAAAGAGGTCGCGATGCAAGATCTTGTGAAAATCCCTGCTTTAGAGCATGTTTTGACATTTAAGGAAAATCTTATATCTCATAAAACGTTAAACAAATAAAAAAAATAATAATGAATTCTAAAATTAAAATCGAGAAACATGTCTTGTAGCAACATGATTGAATCGCGAAAATGTCTTAAGTGCAGTAACAACAACATTACAAGAGATTATTTTTTGTGATTGTTTATATATTATCAATACTATCATTTTTGTTAAAAATTATAAAAAATCATTGTTTTTTATAAAAAAAAAATTAATATAAATGATTATTTTTGATTTTTTTGCTCAACTCATAATAATTATTTTTGATTTTTATTTTTACTTTTTTCGCTCACATTATAAAACGTAATATGAGAAATTAAACTATTACGCAATTTTTAATAAACAAGATTTCTCATCGTAAATTAGATTTATTTGGTAAAAGGCAAGTGTGGCGATCAGATTTTTTAAAAAATATCAATTTTTTTATAAAAACCAATTTTTTATTTTTATTAAAAATCATTTTTTTTTTATTAAAAATAAAATTATTTGTATTAAATCAAAAATAATCATTATGAGTTGAACAAAAAAATCATGAAAAGTTGAGCGAAAAAATAAAAATAATCATGAGTTGAGCGAAAAAATAAAAAAGAAATAATTATTTGTTGATTTTTATTTTAAAACTCATAATCATTACGATCCCTGTTCTTACAGCACATTTATTGCATAAAGATCAAGTAATCTGAAATTTTTTTGATTTCTTATACTTTGATTTTATACTACGCATGAATCTACTCAGAGCAGCTATATTTTTGATACCTGTACCTGATTTCTATAACTATGTGAAGCATATTTTATTCGTATATATTGTATAGATTGAGTAAGAGTTAATCCGTTATTTTTTATTTACTTGATAAGTAACCAGTTTGAATTTTTTTAATTACCCTGTGATAAAGTAAATGATTAATAAAATAGTAAATTATTTTTCAATTCGAAATCTTTTCACAAGTTACAGAAACTAGGTACTGAACCATACTAAGAGACATAAATAATCGAGATCTTTACTTTTACAATTTAGAAATGGTTGGAGAAGAGCAGTATGTTTACTTAATTATTACAGGAGTTACAATAATCTTATTTCTTAAATCAAAAAGTTAAAAATCATATATGTTTTAACATCGAATTTATTTGAGAATGAAAAATATTTATTAAATCATTTGGTGCATAACATAAAATACAGAAATTCTTGGTCCATTAATAAAAAAAATAATACCCGCATTACTTGGAATAAAAATATAATTTTCTTTACTTTATAGCTGTGAAAACTTTGTTTGGGTTTTTTAAACATAGCATAGCAAACTCTTACTTGCCATTTTATTATTATTATTATTATTATTATTATTATTATTACAAAAATGATGTTATAAAATTAATTTAGCTAACTTATACTTTTAAAGTTCTGTTTATTTGTAATTTCTAAAATAATGTGTTTATGAACCTGTTTTATTTTTCAGCATTGCTTATAAATACTATACTCTACTGCATCTTGGTGGCTAGTATAAAAAAAACAGATATACCGACAAGAGCAACAACAAAAACTAGTAATAAAAAATGCATGAATATCAATAAGAAAAAAAAAAATCAGATGAAGAAAGTTAAACAAACAGATTAAAAACAATTAAAAAGAAATAATAGAAAAAACATTGAGGAATGATTGAATGCATGATTATGATGAGGGCATTTTACATGTTGTAATTAGTAGGCGTTAATTTTAATATCTTTAACATTTCATTTACAAAGTTTAATATTTGATTATGCTTTAATGAATACAATTATGTTTTAAGAAAGAATTAAAACAGAATTATCAGAAACTAATAATTAATAAGTTAACTTTATACAATTTATTATTTTAGCAAAAAAAAAAAGAAGAGACAGACTGACGATGTGACTAAAAAGTGATAAACATCAAATTAAAATTCAAGGTTCTTTTATGTCACTAATAAATATTAGAAAAATAATAAAATAAAAAAAGTTAAGCTAGAACAACATCAAAAATAAAATAAATATCAAGTCTTAATCAACGCGTCAGCTGCACCTTAATTTAAGAGGGTGGTGGTGGCAACAGGGGCTCATATAAATGATGGTGGTAGCAACATATATATATATTTTTTCTTTTTCATCAACTCCAAATATTTCAATCTCTATTAAATTCATAAAATAATTTCATTAGTTCACGGTTCCAGCTTACCACTAAATTTTCATCTCCTGCATTGACGGGTAATTGTCTTCGGCCAACGTTTAAATAACTTTGCAAGTCCTCCGTTCTGTAGACGTAGGTTAGACGCGCCATGTTTTATTAGTAAAAAATATTTCGGTCGCTTATCGTTTTGCTTTCTTTTTCTTTCCACTTAACCACGTATACTTGTATTTTTTCTATTGTTATTACAATAAGTTTAAAATTATATTTATTAGTTTTTTAGTTGTTTTCTATAAAATTTTCTTGTATTTTAAAATTATTTTAGAAAATTTTCCCTTTAAGTAATAAAGAAAAACCGATGTGAAATTTGACAAACTTAACTCGTCGTTCAGCTCTTTTTTCTTTTGATCACATATGAATCACGGCGTTGCCATATATATTTTCATGAAATTGTGCAACTCTGTAAATATTTGTAATTTTCCTTAAAATCTTTTAATGTTGAATTTTTAGTAGCTTGATGATTATATATAAGATATTTGTTATATAAATGAAAGTAGGATAATTAGAAAAATATTGCATAAAAGTAATACAAAACAAAAAATATATGTGTCAGCTTTCACTTAAGAAAACGTGGCATCCCAAAGTGTAGAGATGTATTATTACTTCGAGTTTACATTAGACAAATTATTATCGAGACAAACTTCGAATTGCTATCAGAATAAAAATTTGTCTGATGTAGACTGAGTTTGTCAGTGTTATTGCAGCGTTACGTTGAGTCTACATTAGATAAATTTTTATCGAGACAAACGTCAAAAAATTGTTGTGATAAAGATTTGTTAATGTAGACTGAATATATCAGTATTATTGTAGTGTTAAAAGAAAATTGTCAGCGATCGAGCTCTGACAACTTTTTCTTGATAATGCTTGGTAAAAGACGTCATCTTAATTGTTGTGGGTACTTTTTACATGGTTTATTATGATATATGCTTTCCCCTATAATTGACAGAGATAAAAAATTATCTGCAACTCAATCAAAAATTTGACGTTTAGTCTTGATATAACAACGACGTTTGTCTTCACGAAACAGAAAATATTTAGCATTAACAACTAAACGTCATGTTACTTGATAAATGTAAAATCGTCTTAATTTGACGTTAAGGTTACTCGCCCGTGCATACACGCTTTTTTTCATGTGCGGACCATGAAAAAAATTTTGTGCTCACATGCATTTTCGGATAGCGTGGACCCAACATGTTCATGTTTTGTTCTTGTTTCGCACAAATTGTCCGAGCAACCATGGTCTTGCACCAAAGGTTAATTTCGTATGGCGGAAAAGCAGGCGGCTGAATGTAAATGTATCGAAGTGACAGCTGTCAGCAAAACAAAAAAATTATGATTTGTTCGACAAATGTTCTCCCCACTCAAAAAAAAAAAAAAAAATGGGAAAAAATTGCGTGTATTTCTCTCCGACGTTTTGTTCATGCGGTGTGTGAAACACGTCGTTAAAACAAATGTTAAAAGAACCGTGTTAACGAAAAATTAATATTAAGCATTCAACGATCTACATTTATCATTAACATGATGTTAGTGTTAATGTTAAATATTTTATGTCACATACCGTCTACACATAGACATAATATGTGAGATAACACTAACAAAGAGTGTCAAGTTTGAGAGTAACCAATTTGTTTAAATTATATTACATCTTAAACAAGGGATAAACGTATTCTAATAAATCTTATAAGATTTCGTTGTTTTCACTCAGTCACAGAGTAAACATGTACTTTTAATTGAATAAATTTGAATTTTTTAGCACAATTTTAATCAAATTATGGTTTTAAATGAAAAATAACTTTAAAAATAAAACAATTTTACGAAAAAACATTTGGGGGATTCACAATGTGTGCTATCATGTCGTATTGTCGTAATGTCATAAAATTTTACAAAAGAAAAGCAATAACAATATTTTTATTCATAGACAAATTTTATGACTTATGACAATACGACATGATAGTACACTTTGTGAATACCCCAATTGTCTTTAAGAACTTTTTAGAATACACATTAACACACACAAACAAACTTTTGAATACGTGTATTTTTTGACAGTAAATCTTATAAGATAGTTGTGTAGAGAAATCTTATCACAACAGACTCATAATATTTCTTATAATATTAATATTTTAGTCTACATGTGGAATAATTCTCTCAGAGAGCGAATTTGACACTCTCTGTTACATATTATGATATAAAAATCTCTTGTTACGTGAAGACGACTAGTAATATACTTGGTGGACCCTTAAGACCCAACCAGTGAACAAAAATTCATCGTATCGCAACCAGCTGTTTCAACCCGTCTTATGCAAAAGTGTGTATGTAGCCATTGAGAAACAAATTCTAGGTAGCTTATCGCAGAAATCTATTGAAATTAGATTTCTACGTAGCTACGTGACTTTTTAACAACCCTGTACTTTCTTTTTCATGAAAAATAACCAAAGAACAGGGTGTTTTACACAATGAATGTTCAGAAACATATGATACGTTTACTTTTGTTCACTAGTTTCCCAAAATGTTTCACGCTACTTTCCTTCTTTCTACGTTGCGTTGACTGGTTGGCCCTTTAAAATTCTTTTCCCGCAATAACACTACTTAAAATACTTGGCAACTCCAAACCACTACGTTACTAGTCTGGTAACACAATTTGTGCTAATTGGTAAAATATTTTTATAGCGCGCAGGGGAAAAAATAGTAGTACGAAAATAAGTAATTGCAACATTTTGCAAAAATCATAAATAATCGAAAGGAATTTATAAAAATTTCTTAATCTACAGAAAATTATTATTGCAAGTCAAAAAGCGAAACAACAGGATAAAATGTCGCAATATCATTATGTGGTCACGGCACAAAAGCCAACAGCTGTAGTAGCTTGTGTTACCGGTGAGTTGGAAAATGCATTTTTGGATAAAATTTGTACCAAAGAAAGATAGTAATTTCTCAAGAATCTCTTATGTTAGTAACTAAAATGCTAGGAAATAAAATTTAGAAAATTATTCCTGTCTTTTCAATTTCAATAACAAGAAAACTTTAAATATAGTGAAACATTTTTGTGGGTATGCATGTGTGTTTGATTTGTATATTTGCAGGAAACTTTACTTCACCGACAGATTTGAACTTGATTATAGCCCGTAATAGCCAACTGGAAATAGATTTAGTGACTCCCGAAGGTTTAAGACCTCTCAAGGAAGTCAACATTTATGGCCAGATAACGGTTATGAAGCATTTTCGTCCACAGGTAATAAAAAACACGTTGACACCAACCACATGGCCCAAGTTTTTAAAATATTTCTTATTGTTTTGTTTTATATATTTAGGATAGCAAAAAGGATTTATTGTTCATACTTACTCATCGTTATAATGTAATGATTTTAGAGTGTCGTATGATAGGAGATCAAATAAGTGTCATAACTAAAGCTCATGGTAATGTTTCTCATCAATATAGTCCACCTATAGATGGTGGTGTAATGGCGGTAATAGATCCCAAGGCTCGCGTTATTGGCATGTGTTTGTATATGGGTTTATTTACCATTATACCTTTGGATAAGGAAACCAGCGAATTGAGAGCAACTAATTTACGGTATGTTAAAGGATAGTAAATATCAATATTTTTGCAATTTGTAACATGTACTATTTCCAGTATGGACGAATTAAATGTTTATGATGTTGAATTCCTTTATGGCTGTATTAATCCCACCATAATTGTCATACACAAAGATAATGATGGTCGCCATGTTAAAACTCATGAAATCAATTTACGCGATAAAGAATTTATGAAAATAGCCTGGAAGCAAGATAATGTTGAGACTGAAGCCACCATGTTGATTCCTGTGCCCACACCTTTAGGTATTTACGTAAAGAATTAATATACGCATTTTAATAACTATTTATTTAGGTGGTGCCATTGTTATTGGACGTGAATCCATTGTTTATCATGATGGCAATAGTTATCATGCCGTAGCTCCTTCTACTTTCAAGGTATTTTTTGTACAAATTTGAATGTTTTATTATAATTTGAATTTTAATTATTATTTTTTATTCAGCAAAGTACTATTAATTGCTATGCCCGAGTTGATAGTAAGGGTCAACGTTATTTATTGGGTAACATGTATGGTCAATTGTTTATGCTGTTTTTGGAAACTGCCGATAATGGCAAAGGTTGTGCTTCGGTGCGTGAAATAAAAGTTGAACTTTTGGGTAAGTAAAAATTTCAATAAAAGGTATTATTATTATTAAATCCATTGGGACTTGAATAACCCGTGATTCATTTAACCAGCAATGTCGATTATCTGGCACAATTGTGCTAACTAATTTTACAGGTATTTTTACGCCCTTTCATTTAATCGTTGCTGAGGTAAAAGGATTACAAATGCTCTTTAAAAATGTTGTGTTCTATAGTTATATTCTTCAGAGAACAAAAGAGTAAATTTTTTTTAGTTTAGAGATTTTAGTATCAAAATAGCTAAGAACACGGCGTTGATTTTCTTGTATTTCCATAAAATACAAGAGGTGGATTATTTAAAAAAAAATTTAAATTGTTATGTTTTGTCATCAAGAAAATCAACATTTTACATTATATCGTTTTTCGAGTGAATATAAAAATAATTCTTTTTTATAAGCGTGTAATCAATTTTATTTCTTACTTTAAGGTGAAATTTCAACACCAGAATGTATAACCTATTTGGATAATGGGTTTCTTTTTATTGGATCAAAACATGGTGACTCTCAATTGGTACGTTTAAGTACTACACCAAACGAGAGTGGTTCATATGTAATACCCATGGAAAATTTCACAAATTTAGCACCTATATTGGATTTAGCTGTAGTCGATTTAGATCGTCAAGGTCAAGGACAAATAATAACATGTTCGGGAACATTTCAAGATGGTTCTTTAAGAATTATAAGGTAAGGTGAAACTTATTTAAAATGTTTAAAAATATTTTATTAATTTATTTTGCATAGAATTGGTATCGGCATACAAGAACATGCCTGCATTGATTTGCCTGGTATTAAGGGTATGTGGTCTCTTAAGGTAGGTATAGATGATAGTGTTTATGAAAATACTTTGGTATTGGCATTTGTGGGTCATACTCGTATCTTAACATTAACGGGCGAGGAAGTTGAAGAAACTGATATACCCGGTTTTCTTAGCGATCAACAAACCTTCCACTGTGCTAATGTGGATTATGATCAGGTATTATGTGAAATAAATCAAAATTTTGAATTGAATAATTATTGTTTTTTTTGTAGATTATACAAGTTACTCCCCTAACTGTGCGCCTGATAAAAAGTACTACTAAAAACCTTGTTTATGAATGGCAACCTAGCGCTGGCAAACGTATTGGTGTAGTGTCATGCAATGCTCAACAAATTGTTGTTGCTTCCGCTCGTGACGTTTTCTATTTGGAAATTGAAGATGAAAAACTTGTGCAGGTTTCACAAAAAACATTAGAATATGAAGTGGCTTGTTTGGATATTACACCTTTGGGTGAGGGCAAAAATCGTTCAGATTTAGTAGCTGTAGGCTTATGGACTGATATTTCGGCCGTGGTTTTAACTCTACCCAATTTGGATGTTTGCCACACTGAAAAATTAGGTGGAGAAATTATACCCAGATCTATATTGATGACTACTTTTGAGGGCATTCATTATTTATTGTGTGCCTTGGGTGATGGTTCTATGTTTTATTTCATTCTAAACAAAGATAATGGTAATCTAAGCGATAAAAAGAGAGTTACCTTGGGAACTCAGCCAACCACCTTGAGAACTTTTAAATCGTTTGCGACCACCAATGTATTTGCCTGTTCGGACCGACCAACCGTAATATATTCATCGAATCATAAATTAGTATTTTCCAACGTCAATTTAAAAGAGGTCAATCATATGTGCTCTTTAAATGCTCAAGCCTATCCTGATAGTTTAGCCCTGGCCACAAAGAATTCAGTTATTATTGGTACCATTGATGAAATACAAAAGTTGCACATACGTACAGTACCCTTGGGAGAGGGACCACGTCGTATTGCTTATCAGGAAAGTTCACAAACATTTGCTGTCGCCACTATGCGCATTGATGTTCAAGGTAGAGGTGGACCTAAGCCTACCAGAGCTAGTGCTTCTACTCAAGCCCAAAATATTACCTACGCATCTAATATTGTACCCAAGCCTGGTGCTTGTAATACGGCAACAACTAATGCCGAAATCGGTCAAGAATTAGATATTAGCAATCTTTTGATTATCGATCAAAATACCTTTGAAGTTTTACATGCTCATCAATTCATGCCCTCGGAATCTATCATGTCCATCATGTCCGCACAACTAGGCGACGATCCCAATTCGTATTATGTTGTCTCCACTGCTTTGCTATATGCTGATGAACCAGAACCTACAGTGGGTCGTATTATAATATTCCATTATCATGATGGTAAATTAACCCAAGTGGCTGAGACAAAAATAGATGGTGGTTGCTATTCGATGGTGGAATTTAATGGTAAAGTTTTGGCTGGCATTAATAGTTTTGTACGTTTGTATGAATGGACCAACGAAAAGGAATTGAGGATGGAATGTAATATACAAAAGAATATAACCGTATTATGTTTAAAAGCTAAAGGTAAGTTGAAAAAAAATATTTTATATTATTTTGTTAATTTATTTGGTTATTTATTTAATTTTAATACTAAAAACCTTTAGTGTGTCCAAATTAGTTTCGTTGTAATTATTTGGTTAAAGTAAAATTTTCAAATAAAATTTTGATTCTTTTAAAATAATTTGTATTAAAAAAAAACACTTTTAGTCAAAAAGTTCGTTTTGACAAACACGATTTTCACGAAAAATTTCATCCCTAAATACATTTTTCACTCGAAATTCTAAATATTTAACATTTTTTCTATATTTCGCTTTAAAACAAAAATAGGCGATTTTATTTTAATTGGTGATTTAATGCGTTCGATGACTCTATTACAACACAAACAAATGGAGGGTATTTTTATTGATATCGCTAGAGATAGTGATCCCAAATTTATGCGAGCTATAGAAATTTTGGATGATGATACATTTTTGGGATCCGAAGATAATGGCAATTTATTTGTTTGTCAAAAAGATAGGTAAGCAGAAGATGGTATAACAAAAAATAAAAAAAGATAATTTCGTTATAATTTAAAACACATTTAGTGCTGCCACAACTGATGAATTACGTTCCGAATTGCCTGAAGTGGCACGCTTTCATTTGGGCGATTATGTTAACGTTTTCCGTCACGATTCATTGGTCATGCAAAATGTTGGCGAACGAACAACACCAAATCAGGGCTGTGTCCTATATGGCACCGTTATGGGTGCCATTGGTATTGTAACACAGATACCGCAAGATTTTTACGAATTTCTTCACAGTCTGGAAGAACGTTTAACAAATGTTATAAAATCAGTGGGTAAAGTTGATCACTCCTATTACCGCAGTTATCAAACAACACAAAAAACCGAACCATGTGAGGGATTTATTGATGGTGACCTTATTGAAAGTTTCCTCGATTTATCACGAGAAAAAATGAAGGAATGTGTTGTGGGTTTAGAGGTGAGTTAGATAACCGGGTTTAGCCATGACCTTACACGCTGAACTGTTATTGTTCAATTTTCTTATACATAATTAATTTCTTCTGCGTATTTTATATACCTTTCTTGCAGATTACCATGAATGGCGAGAAAAAAGATGCTGATGTCGATGATGTCATTAAAATTGTGGAGGATCTTACAAGAATGCATTGAATATTATTCTTTTCTAGAAACAAAATAATATCCTTATACCTATTGTTTATTTTTTTTACTATGATTCCCTTTTCATTTCTCATATCCTTTATTTCCGTGAAGTTTTCCAAAATTTAAGTATTGAATTTAACACTTTTGCTGTTTGCTTCAATATTTTATAAAGAAAAATTGTTCTGTTTCCATTTATTATTCACTTATTTTTTCGTTATTTTTTATGCGACATTATATATTTTACTTATATAACATTATTATTGCCCTGGAAAAATAAATAATTTTTATTTCCAATATTTACCATTCGCAAGGGAATGTATGTTAAATACGAAACAAAGAATATACTTCTGTCTATAATTTATAATAATATAAAACTAATTTCTACAAAAGAAACTTTAAAAAATATTTAATTAAAAATAAAAGAAATATTTTAAATGTAGACTTTAAAAAAGATCTACACTAATGATGTTTTTGGAAATAATAAAATATCTAAAACAAAATCATAAATACAAATTGTTTTTTATGAATTTGAAGAAAAATATATTAGTGAAAAAACGTTATGGACATACATATAAAATCATATCTTCCGAAATCTTCTTTATGTTCCGTTAACACCATTTCCTCCACTATGAGTTTAAAGACAATAAAATTGTGTGATGCTTTTTCACGGTTTAATCTCTGACAATTATAGCTAAAATAACTTGAATTTAATTTAAATACAGTTTTATTTTAACAATTTAAAATAATTTATTTCGATATTAACCTACTACCAAGTAGTTTTTATAAAAACTCAGTCTGAAGTTTGTTTTCATATCTAGTGAAATGTTATAGCAACATTGACTCTGCGGCATAGGATTTTTTAAGCAATTCCGATACACATCATAGTAGTAGTACTAACCATTTTTCATAACCCATTTTTTTTATTAGAATCTAATTCTCGAGATAAATCGTTGATTCAATAAAATATCAAAATTTAATTAAATTTATTGTACACCGAAAAAATCTATATAAAAGGATATAAGCGAATACTTACAAATATATTTCTTATTATTTCTGAAATTATTATATTTAGAAGGAAGCTAATAAAAATGACTGAAATATAGCCAAATTAACCAAAATACCACTAAAAATCATATATGTTGTCGGCTTTTCTAGGCTCGATTTTTTTTTGCACGAAAAATTTGTTGAAAAAAATAAAATAAAAAAATCGGTCCTTTAGTATGCGAGATATCGGTTAAAATACGTTTTAGACTTTTTGAAGATATTGTAGAAGCTAATTTTTTGAATCGAAGAAAACGGTCCATAAACAACCGAATTATAGGCTAATCTTTTTTTCATTTATTTAATGGCAGCTTTGTTTATTGATATTTATTTTATACTTTTTAAGTTTTTATTAAAACTTTCAAAAGAAAAAAAAAAAAGAAAAAATTTGTGTTAAATTCTTGAAAAGAGAAAATATATTCGAATAAAAATAATCAAATTGAAGTAAAATTTATATATAAAAAGTAATACTAATGTGGTTTATTTGTGCATATTGAAATATATAAAACCAACTACGAATAATAATTATAAAAATAATTAATAAAATTGATTTTTTTGCAAATTCTCCTAAATTATTATCTAATTTGAGCTGAAAAAAAATATATAAACGTAAAAAGTGTTCTAACTGAATTCTACTTATCAGTTAGAACACTTCAGGAATATACAAAATATTCTAGTATTAGAATTCCTATATTCTGTAACAAGTAAACTGGACGTCGAAGTATGTATGCATATAAAATCGAAAGTAAATTTTATTTTAGCTAGTATTTCAAACAACTATTTCTCTAAGTCTGTCTAACTCTTTGACTTACCAACTTACCAAGTTCGGGTCCTTAGGAAAAAATAATAAAGTGATCTATAATCTAGATCCTAAAAGGTACATATGTATATAAAAGTAATTATAAATGTAATAAAAATCTGTACGGAGAACATGATAATTTACATCTATTTATAGTTTATAGTTTCATAATTTGTAGAAATTATTTTTTGTTTTTGTTCTCAAACCAAATAATGATAAAAAAAATCTATTTATAATTTTTTCCTGTGGTCTTTCTAAGCTCTGTTATACTCACATTCACACAGGACAATGCATTTTTTGTTTTGTTATTATCATAATATAATTAGAAAGTATACTCGTAAGAACAGCTGTTTTACAATTTTTTCAT
>MINK01175306.1:0-15719 GCA_001735545.1 Phormia regina
ACGGACGGACATCGTTAAATCGACTCAAAAAGTGATTCTGAGTCGAACGGTATACTTTTAGGGGGGTGTAGGAAAATTTTTTCTCTACGTTACAATGTTTGCATAAACACATTATACCCCAACCACCTTTGGTGGTGTAGGGTATAAAAAAAACACCAAAAGTGCATTTAATTTTCTTCACTTTCCTGACTTTGACATCGTCTCAAAACTCAACTTAAAGTCGTGTAAATTCACTATATAATGCAGAATTTTGTTTTCTATCGAACTGAGTTTCTTAAATTTCATTAAATTCATTTTTGCCTTTTTGGCCAGCTTTTCATCGTAAATGCCGCTTAGTGTGTCTTGAGTAGGTGGTATTTAATGAAATATTTAACAAAGCTTTAAATTTAGCTTAAAATTAACAAAGCAAAATTAAAGGATAATTTCAAATATTTATTACAATTATTTTCAGCTTAAAATCATTAATATTTGATAAAAAAATTTATAAAAACTGTGTTTAAATTTCCTACTGATGCAAATCTTTCTCAGGATTCTAATATTATATCAAATCAGTTGCATATCTTAGAATATTTTGTCATAAATTTGAAAGCATAAACTTCAATTATATCTAAAGTTTATTTAAACAAATAAAGTGTACTAAGTTATTGTATATCTTAAAAGAAATCTATATTTGAAATATATACCTTCATATCTTTTAAAATCCTTTTAAATTTATTATTTTTTTTTTATTTTCTCTGGCTTTTAATTCATTTCAATTCCAATTTAGAGAGTTCACTTACTGCTTATTTAAAGGCGTGTCTCAAGTGATAGTGTAATCGATTACAAAATATAAATTGAGTTTTAAACATTTAAATAAAAAGCTTAAGAAAGACAACAGAAAATGGTTTAGAAAAAAAAAAGAGTTAAAATATAAATGACTACAATTACCCATGTTGACATGTGCATAAATTACATGTGTAGAAAACAACTAAATATTGTTACAAAAATTACAATATATTTTGTTACAATTTAGCAATAGCAAAAAAAAAAAATAAGGAAAAATAAAAATACTCATATGTATTATATGGTACAAAACAATTTCTTTAATGCAACAGCAGCAGAAAATCCGGGAGAAAAATTATGTTGATCAGTAGGTACTAAAAAATGCGCTATAATTTATTACTAAAGTTCTTTTATAAAATATTATATTTATTATTGTAGTTTTGAAAATATTCTTATAGTTATAAAAAAGAGTTGTCAGCACTAATATAGCATGCATTGAAGTATTATTTCATAGAGGAGTTGGAATGTATAATGTAATCTAATGTCAGCAAATAGATTTTAGTAAAAAAATCTACAGGTACACAGTGGTTCCAAAACACTATTTTTGAAAATAATTCAGTAACTAAAGAACCGTTAGAAATGTCTTATTAAAATTTCACTTGGTCAGATTTGAAATTTTATTGAAATATTTTGAATGGTTCAAAAGTTACACAATATTATTTTAAAAATCTCACTAAAACTACTGTTCACTTATATATGTATATTCACACAGAGAAAAAATATGATTCAAGTGACCATAAAGTGAGAGCAACATACTATGATAGTAATATATGATTCCATGTTACAATAAGTATATTTGTGAGTAATCATTTTTATGATTCTATGTTAGCATTTATTAGTAAAGTTTCTGTAATATTTCATCATGTATTTATCATTTAATAATCCCACGTTATCATATATATATATAAACTAATTATATCATATATATAATCCCAATTTATCATAAACAGTGTTGGGAAAAAATAGCGACCCTTACTTTCGCAAATAAATGCAAACTGTTTCTTTATATTCAGTTTTTGTTATTTGCAAAAAAAAAGTGAAGTTATAATTTCAATTGGAAGAAATAATAGGGACTAACTACAAAAAATTACCATTAGTAAATAAAAATTATTATTTTTATCACAAACATATTAAAAATCCGTAAAGCAAAATTTATGTGATTAATTTAATCATATTGGTTTCGTGTTTATGATTTAAATAAATTTAAAAATGGGTCGTGTTGAATCTGAAAAAAAATGTTTTCCTTAAATTAAATTCAGACGTGTTATCAATGCCATTCATTCGAAAAAAGTCATGAAACTAGAGGTAGAAAACGTAAAACGTCAGCTCGTTTTGACCAACTTTTAGTACGACTTTCTAAAAATAACGACTTAAAAATGAATTGTGTGCTCCAGTGACAAGTCGAACAATAAGAAATAAGCTGCAGGAAGTCGGATTAATGATACGCAGTCCAAGAAAAGTTCCACTGTTGAGCAAGAAAAACACATAAAAAAGGTTGGAATTTGCCAGGCGACACCTGGGCCGTAAAAACTGGAACAACGTACTATGGTCAGACAAAACAAAAGTCAATTTATTTGAATCTGACGGAATATCATTAGTATGTCGTCCAGCAAATGCTGAATTTGATCCAAAATATATTACAAAAACCGTCATACGCGATGTTGGTTCTATAATGCTAATGGGACTAATGTTTTGTTTTTACAGTTTTCTGGCTTCATTTAAATTACCTCTGTAATAATTTTGTTATTAAACATCAAACTTTCATTCGAGCAAAAAAAATTGTTTTATTTATATAAAAAACCTCCGAATGAAATCGAAATGATTTGTGCCTAATTAAGGAGTATTCTGAAGGTTATTTTGTAGATCACAACCATCAATTATTTGCTTGGTCGATCCAAGGGGGATAAGAACCCCTTTTTGAAATAAATCATATAACAATTAAATAATACCCACTGATCTGCGTATAGGGTGCAAGTATAATAAGTACGAATGAGAGACTTTAAATGTTATTGAGTTCATTTATCCATATTATATGAAAATAAAAACAAAATATCCGTATAGTAGAATACAATGATAAAAGTAACAAAAACTACAAACACATGTGAAACAAGGACCAATGACTTTTTTCCTTAAACTCTTACAAGACACTATGAATTGTCTGTCGTTGTGTTGGCATCTTGGTTTTAATTTTACGACATTAGAGACCCCTACAACTAAAACGCTTTAAAACAAATTTATAGACCTCAAGCAGTGTGTTAAAATATGAGTATTGAATTGCTGCTGCTGCTGCAAATGGTGGTGGTAGTGTTGTTGTTATTGTTGTTGAGATTATAGCATTTATCGCTGATATATATATTTTTTTTCTTTTCACAAACAATTTGAATTTCAAATTAAAGTCCATTGGCCAGAAAATCTAAAATAAACATTTATTTAAATTGTTAATTTTGTAAGTACAAATCCAGTCAAGAGAGGAAAAAAAAAAATATACAAAAGATATAATGTTGCCTAAAAATATATTTCTCTACAACCAGGAACCTGCTGCATTGGTTTTAAATTACCACAAAAATAACAAAAAAACAAATATATGTGTGAGTCTGAATGTGTTTATATCAGCAACAACCATGTAGAGTCTCAATAAAAAAACATTACAATTTTTATGCTTAAATTTACGCATTTTTTGCACGCATTATGCGCATTTATTGTAAATAAACATGTTGCATACAGATAGTAGTTTTAGTAGTTGTTGGTTGTATGCTACGCATGCGCCCCAGCCATTAGTAATAAATAATGATGTAGATTTGTTATTGTTGTTGCAGTGTATTTGTAATTTTTGTAGGTGCTTTATGTAGTACCAAAGACCCCAAAAGCTCCAAAGAAAAAACACACATACATTCAATGAAGTTTTATTTTAACTCCTTGCTATAAAGTAGTAGTCAAAAGTACTTACAACATTTGTTTATTTTACTTGCAACATAAACGATGGCGTCTATAAAATGTGCTTTTGAAAAATGATATCAAAACTTATAGACATGTTTTATGGAATCATGTAAAGAAATGTTAATTTATAATTATTTTATTTATTTCATTTTCGATTTTTATAAATTTATCGCCACAACAAGAATCAAATTAAGATTTGGTAGTTTAGTTGTTAAGGCAAACATATGTGAAGTTAGGACAATTAAAATGTTAATAAATGTTACAAAACAAGTTGTAGTATTTAAAGACAAAAGATTACAGAGAAGTTATTTTAATTGTGGTGTTTAAAAGAGAGATTTGTTTAGAAAAAGGGGGACGGTAATTTGTGGATTAGTGCCAATGTTATAAGAGGACTATATCGGATAAAATAAATACATATGACTAGAATAAGAGTCTATTTACATTGCACACTGGGGCAGAATCGAAATTTTTTGAAATAAATCTGTAACTTCTGATCGGCTGGTTTAATTTTCATGAAATTTGGTACAGAAATGGAAGAGGAGTGTACAATGTTAAATTTGGAAGAGGGACACAAGAAAACTTTCAAGCGCGGAGCTAAAAGGGCTCAAAGAGGGTACCTCTGTCATAACAAAATTTTAATTGCTTGCCAAACTCTTTTCTCTTTCGATTTCAAATATTTTTATATATTATTGTAGGCCCTAATAAGACTTCTAAAAACCAGCTTGCTTGTCCTATTTACTTCTTATAATTTTCGAGTGAATTTTTAAGCACCATAATTTTGCATGTTTTCGGACCAATTTTTTCAAATATATCCTAGTATTTCCGACCGATTTTATTAGTTTTTTTAACTAGTTAAATAACAAAATTATTTATTTGAAACAAAACAAAAAAAATCGATTTTAATTTGAAAATTTCCAAAAAAAATACTTTTTTTTGTCTTTTTCGCCGAAAAAGTATCTACATTCTTTTTTATCTAAAATAAAATTTCCTTTAACAACATGCAGTTTTCTTAAAGGTAACTTCACAGAAATGACTCAAATGGTCAAGGTATACACTCACCCTAAATTTACCCATTTTATACGAAAGTTTTAACTTTAGACTATATTTTCTCAAATCACGAATCGATAAGCGGAATATCTTTTAAGAATCTTCAATATTTTGTTAAAAGTTTTAAATCAAAATCGTGGGGACTTTGGAAAAATGAGGATTCTATAGTCATCATTGTCAGCATTGAAGAAAATATTCCTGCAACTTTTATGGGGCAAGAAAAATTGTACTCGTCGCAAAGCTAAAAATTCCAGCAAATTTTTAAAAATTTTTTTTGATTTTTTGTTTTTTGTTAAAAATTGTTTAAACATTTTTTTAAAAATGTATGTAAAGGTAGAAGGGATTTCGCAGCGCCTTCAAAACAAAATATCATAAAAAATGATGACCTATTCCCCAATGCACAGTGGTCCGAAAACGATTTTTTTTTTTTGGAAATAATTCTGTGACTTTAGAACTGCTAGAAATTTTCCTTAAAAAAAAATTTTATAAATTGAAAATCGATCGAAATTCTCTTTTAAGGAAAATCTGCCGAAATTCCTTTTAAGGAAAAATCTATTGAAATTATCTCTAAGATAAAAGTTATCGAAGTTTTCATTAAGAAATAAGTTATAGAAATTTTCTTTAAGAGAAAAGTTATCGAAATTTTTATCAAAATTCTCTTTAAGGGAAAATTTTTGGAAATTTCTTTTAAGGGAAATTTTGTTGAATTCTATAAGAGAAAATTTTTTTAAATATTTATATTAGAAAAAATTTATTGTAAATTTTCTTTAAGAGAAAATTTGTTGTGAATTTTCTATAAGAGAACATTTTTTGTAAATTTTGTATAAGTGAAAATTTATTTAAAAGTTTCTATTAGAGAAAAATATTATAAATTTTCTTTAAGAGAAATTTCACATGGACAATCCTGAGGTCTTTGTCAATTTATTTGTAGGGGGACAGTTTTTTGGCGGGTCTGCGTGACAGAGATGGACCTCCAAAATTTTTCACATTAAGTATGATTTTTTTTTTTAAATCGCCAAAATTTTATATCTGATTTGAAAGAAAAAATTGCACATAGTCCTTATAATTCTCTTTAAAAATATACTTAGATGTGTATNNCATGTTTTTTTTTTTTTTTTTTTGAACCCAATTTGAGTCCCACAATTTTTCTGTACACAATTCTAAATAACTTTCGTGTAAAAATCAAATACCTGTGTGGTTTAAATAAATAAATTATTTTGATATAGAAAATTTAAAGATAAAAAAGATTTTTTTTTGTGTTTTTTTTTTAAGGTGGCAACATTATTTCTCTTTAAAATCCATTATCTTACTCTAGATCATATATTTTCTTTCATGTTTCTAAAAGAAGGCTTCTTACAAATGCACTGAAAATATATCCATGGGCATTTGGGGTAACAATCTCCCCGCTAGCCCTATTAGAATTTCGTTAATTTAAATTTTTATTTTTATAGTTTTTTGTTGAATTTACAAATGTTAAAGCAGAAATTAAAAAGAAAATATAACATTATTACATACCTACATATATTAGCTAAACACATAAGAAATAATAAGATACTATTTATATATTATTATTATTATTTTTCAAGTAATAACCTTTCTAGTGATACCAAATATTTGCATAAATACTTTACGTATTCATTTAAAAACTAACTGCAACTTGAACTCCTTCAGCAAAATTTGTTAAGGGGGTTTTCGATTTTTTAAATTTTTAAAATTAAAGATTTTATAATTTAAAATCGCCAAAATGTCGTTTATTTTGACCGAAATAGAGATTCAGTCTACTGAAAAATAATTGCGGTTTATTGTAAATAAAGACGACGAAATGAAGAGAATTTTTCACTCACCATTTGCGACATTAATTAAATATCAAGAAACCTGAGAATGTGTTTAAGGAAGTTGATCAGAATTAAAATATTTGTCTAAGTAACACAATTAATTACATTATTTTTCCCATAAAAGCTCAGTACATTTTTCAAACATGTAAATATAAATTTTCTTATCAATATTATCATAGTTTTAATGTAAATTTTACATTAAAAAAATCCCACATCCGCCACCATAAACCTTAAATTTTTATGTCACTTACTAATGCTTAATATTTCTCTTTACGAATTTCCCTGAACGATAATACAAATACAAACCTTAAGAACAAAACAAAACGTAAACTCAATTAAATAATTACGTATTTATGATAAATAAAAATTTAAATCATGTTATTTAACACTTGAATCTGTCATAATTGATTAAAAATTTCGCTAATAAAATTTTAATTTTATAGTTTTTTTTTTTTAATGTGAAAGCAAAAGTGTTTAAATTGCTATAACCCACATACGAACAAATATAAACTAAAAAAAACTACAATCTAGGTAGAATTTAAAACACACCCACCCTAAGGAAATGATTTAATGAAAAATATTGTTCAACTATTACTGTGTAAGCAGAGAGTTCATATACTCTTGATTTAAACAACAACTACAACAAAATATATAAATTGTATGACTGATCATTATATGCCATTACAATGACATGATGTAAATAGCCAGATTATTTGATACATATTTTATTTAATTTTATTATTTATAACAACAATAATGTTTAATTAAATTGTCTACAATTTTCTAAGAACATTATAATAAATTGTTGTTGTTGTTTTTTATAGTTTAAACAAAACGTTAAGTAGATAAAAGTCAATATGTAAATTATTATTAGTGTAAAGTAAAATATATAGGAAGTTTAGATGAAAATTAAACAAAATGCGATCAGAGTGACAATTAATTAACATCATCTTAAATCATTTAAGAATGATTGAACAGCAAAAAGGGGATGGTGTTACAATTAATAGAGTAACAGCAAAAAAAAACAAGTCAAAACATTTCTATAAAAATTGATCGTAAAGTTTTCATAAAAAGAAAATTGATCGATCATTTTCCATAAAAAAAACAAAAATGATGGCAAATTTTCTATGAAAAGAAAATTTATCGATAATTTTCTATAAAAAAATTTTTGATTGAAAATCAAAGAAAAAAAAAGAATATTGATTGAAATATTCTATAAAAAGAAAATTCAAAGAAACTTTTCTATAAAAAGAAAAATTGATCGATAATCTTCTATAAAAGGAAAATTGATCGATCATTTTCTATAAAAACAAAAATGATCGTAAATTTTCTATGAGAAGCAAATTTATCGATAATTTTCTCCAAAAAGAATTTTGATTGTAAATCAAAAAAGAATATTGATCGAAATTTTCTTAAAAAGAAAATTCAACGAAATTTTTTATAAAAAGAGAATTGATCTTCTTTTAATCTTCTATAAAAGGAAAATTGATCGATAATCTTCTATAAAAGGAAAATTGATCGATAATTTTCTATAAAAGGAAACTTGATCGATAATCTTCTATAAAAGGAAAATTGATCGAAAATTTTTTATAAAAAAAAGAATTGATCGATAATCTTGTATAAAAGGAAAATTTATCGATAATTTTCTATAAAAAGAAATTTCAACGAAAATTTCCTAGAAAAAGAAAATTTAACGTAATTTTCCTAGAAAAAGAAAATTCAACGAAAATTTCCTAGAAAAAAAATTCAACGACAATTTCCTAGAAAAAGAAAATTTAACGAAAATTTCCTAGAAAAAGAAAATTCAACGAACTTCTTGATTTTTAAACCAAACGAATCTACAACAAATATCATAAATTGTGACTGATCTACTATGCCATACAATGACATGATGTAAAATTAGCCAGATATTTGATACAGATTTGGATTTATTTTAATTCATTATATACAACAATAATGTTAAGTTAATTGTCTACAATTTTCTAAAGAACATTATATTCAATTGTTTGCTTTTTATTAGTTTTAACAACGTTAAGAGATAAAAGTCAATATGTAAAATTATTATTAGTGTAAAGTGAAATTATAGGAGTTTAGATGAATTAAACAAAATGCGATCAGAGGACAATAATTAACATCATCTTAACATTCCATTTAAGAATGAATTGAACAGCAAACAGGGATGGTCGTTACAATTAATAAGTAACAGCAAAACAAAAAAAAAAAGTCAAAACATCATTTAAAATTGATCCATCCGTAAATTTTTTCATAAAAAGAAATTGATCTTCAATTTTCCATAAAAAAAATTAACGAAAATTTCCTAGAAAAAGAAAATTTAACGAAAATTTCCTAGAAAAAGAAAATTCAACGAAAATTTCCTAGAAAAAGAAAATTCAACGAAAATTTTCTAGAAAAAGAAAATTCAACGAAAATTTTCTATAAAAAGAAAATTCAACGAAAATTTTCTATAAAAAGAAAATTCAACGAAAATTTTCTATAAAAAGAAAATTCAACGAAAATTTTCTATAAAAAGAAAATTCTACGAAAATTTTCTATAAAAAGATAATTAATCGAAAATTTTCTATAAAAGAAAATTAATCGAGAATTTTCTATAGAAAGAAAATTGATCCAAAATCTTCTATAAATAGAATTTTGATAAAAAATTTTCTATAAAAAGAAATTTGATCGCAAATTTCCTATAAATAAAATTGATCGATAATTTTCTATAAAAACACAATTGATCGATAATTTTCTATAGAAAGAAAATTGATCGAGAATTTTCACTAAAAAGAACATTTGATGGTAAATTGTTTCTAAAAGATAATTGATGGTAAATCTTCTACAAAAAGAATTTTAATGGACAGTTTTCTACAAAAAAAAACTTTCTAATAAAAATTGATTGAAAAAAGAAATAGTTTAAAACGAGAGAAGATGGTATAGTGGGTAAAGACCGACCATATGATACCCTACACCATTGCCTATGTGTACCTAAATTTGGGAAGGAGCCAATTATGGACCTATACTTGTATCAAGTGTTTCCACTTGCAGAATATTACGTCGATACTAAGATTCACATGGATTCATGCACTTTTTGGTTATTCCCCAAATTGGGTCTTATATGGGAGCTATGGACTTATTTTTATGAAATTTCAAGGTCACTTACACTTATATAAATGTTATATGTGTCGAATATTAAATTAATATTAACATTTTTATAGGATTTATGCACGTTAAAGTCACAGACGGAAATCGTTAAATCGGCTCAAAAAGTGATTCTGAGTCGAACGATTTTAGGTGGGTGTAGGAACATTTTTTCTCTACGTTACAATATTTGCACAAACACATAATACCCCAAGTCAAGACAATTTTGAAAAAGTTTCCCATATTTTAATACCAAAAAATTGTTTAGTTATTTTATTGAATTTCCTATTTCAAAAACATTTTTTTTGTTTCCTAGGATTTAAATCAATATCTAACGATGAGGATTACTTCTCTTACAATTACTTATTAACAGATTACAATGTAATATTAAAAAAAAAAACTTGTATATGTGTGTTTTAATAATTATTTCTTTAATACCAATTATAATATGATTGTAAACGATATATGGTTAGTATTAGTATTAATAGCGTTATGTTTAAATATTATTCTCACCTTAGCACAAGTTCTACATGTGAATAGAAAAATGTAAGCAACGCATAAATAATTGCAATAATACTCTCCTACAAGAATCATGAGAAAATTTTTAAAACTTAAATTTAAATAACAAAAAGGTCTGACTTGCTGGCTGGTCGTCGGTTTTAAATTTTTTTTTTGTTATTACACATAGAATTTAAAATTTATTTTTATTACTTCATCAACAGCCTCATTGAAAAACATAAATGGAAAAAAATTGTTGTCACTGTCTGGCTCAGAAATAAAAAATAAAAATGTTCAATTGAATTAAACAAACTACGACTATAGTTGAGAAAATGAGTCACTGGGAAGCTGCTGTTTTAGGCAGCTGAGTGACATACAATTAGACATTTTAAAATCCGATATAAAAATAAAAAAAAGAACAAATTACTAGTCAAGATCGGTAGTAAGTACTTGAACCAGCTTTTTATACTGCAGATAAAGCAATGAAGTAGTTGTACTGTAGCAGTATTTATAAACCGATAAAGATATATATTTTTTTTTTTATTTCATTACAATGATGCTGATGAAGAAAGAAACAAAAAAAGTATTCAACTAATAACGCCAAGTGTTAAATGTGACATCATGATGTCTGTGATTGCTGCAGTGTTAATATTGTATTTAAAACCAAATATGTAAATACCCAATTGTATCTTATAAATACAATGAACAGTAAAAGATATTCAGTAGGAGTTAAGAATACTTTATATTGTGTTTAGACTACCTCTGTCTGTTGTATGTCTGTCCTTCCATATGTCTGACATTCGCATGTGAATATTAGTAGAGAAAACAATTGCCATGAAAAATATTACCTAAGATAAACTTAATAATTGTTTCCATTAGTTGTAATCACTAATGAAAATTAAAATGTCTAAAACGAAATGTAATGCATTTGACAAGTTGGAAGGTGGAATAGTGGTAAGTAGATTCAAACTTTGTTGCAAAACATTGGAAGTTCAATTTACAAAGTTGATATGTGATTTGTAAAATATATTTAGTTTTTGATTACAATAGTTAATGCGACTTAAATCGGGGAATTTAATAATTTATAATTAAAAAAATGTTTTTAATTTTATTTATTTATTGATTTTATAAAATCCATAAAATATAATTTCATTAAGTTTATATTATTTAAAACAAACTTACCTTGATAATAGCTATTTAATCCAATGATTATTTAAATTTAATTCCTCCATCACTAATATGATTAAATTCACCTGATTATTGTTTTAATTTCCTAAAATAGAAAAAACGAAAAAAATATATAAATTAGTACTCAAGTCTACAATTGTTTAAAAAAAATCTTTATCCGTGTATACAGATTAGCAGAAAAACAAATCACTCTGTCAGTTAGAAAAATAATTTTACTATTGAAGTTGCTACTCAATCAAATGTCATTTGATTGTCAATTTAACCAACTAGATTTTAAGCTACATTTATTTAAATCACCAAAGTTATACAACTTACTCTCCGCCATTGATAATGGTATGCGTATAAAAACCATATTAATAACGAGACATTGGGACTTATGTATGTAAAATATAAATTAAATTAAAATAGCGAAAATAAAATAGTTAAAACTTAAATTTAGATGTCACTTTGATGTCATGTCTCTCGCCAATCAAACCATATTTGCATTTGATACAATGACACTTGAAACTAGAAAGAAGAAAAAATCAACGGACATCTCATAGTCCTCTTAAACACACATGTAAATTTATAGAGTCTTCTATTACAGTGTTGCCAGGTGAGTAAACAAAAAGGAATTTTAACTATGAAATTTTTATAGAAATTTCATTCTTATAAAAAATTTAGTGCATTTTTTTTTTTTAATTCGGTCAAAATTTCTTTTTATAGAAAATTTTCTTTTTACAGAAAATTTTGCATAATTTATATTCTATAGAAAATCTTCAATGAAATTATTTATTCTATAGAAAATTTCGTATGAAATTTCTTTCCACAGAAAATTTCAGATAAAATTTCTTATAAAATATCAATAGAAAATTTGGGATAAAATTTGATTCAATTTCGAAAATTTTGGTTAAAATTTTCTTTTAATAGAAAATGCCAATGTAAATGTTCTTTCTGTTCAAAATTCCAAAAAACAGAAAATTTAATATCAATTTTTCTTTTTATAGAAAATATATTTTCTTTTTATAGAAAATCTACGATCAATTTTCTTTTATATAGAAAATTAACGATCAAATTGTCTTTTTATAGTAAATTGACGATCAATTTTCTTTTTTTTTTATAAAAAAAATTTATGATTAATTTTCTTTCTATAGAAAATCTACGATCATTATTCTTTTTATAGAAAATTTGCAATTAATTTGTTTCTTAAGAAAATTTATTCTTAAGAAAATATTCTTTCTATAGAAAATTTACGATCAATTTTCTTTTTATAAAAAATATACGATCAATTTTCTTTTTACGGAAAATCTATGATCAATATTGTATTTCTTGAAAATCTACTATCAAGTTTTTATTTCTTGAAAATTTATGATCACCTTTATTTTGATCATTTTTGAAAATTTACGACCACATTTTTAACGGAAAATCTACGATTTTATAGAAAATTTCAGATCAGTTTTGTATTTTTTTTAAATTTACGATAAATTTTGTATTTCTTCAAAATTAACGATCAATTTTATATTTTTTTGAAAATATGCGATTTTCTTTTTACTGAAATTTTGCATTCAATTTTCTTTTTATAGAAAATCTACGATCAATTTTCTATTCATAGAAAATCTACGATCAATTTTCTATTCATAGAAAATCTACGATCAGTTTTATTTTCAGGTAAAATCTATGATCAATTTTGTATTTCATACAAATTTAGGATCAATTTTATTTTGATACAAAATTTACGATTAATTTTTTTTATAGAAAATTTGCGATCAATTTTATTTTTGTAGAAAACTGAAGATGAGTTTTCTTTTTATAGAAAATTGACGATCACTTTTTTATAGAAAATTTATAAATTTCTATAGAAAATTTAAGATCAATATCTTTTTATAGAAAATCTATGATCAATTTTCTATTCATAGAAAATCTACGAACATTTTTCTTTTCATGTAAAAACTAAGATCAATTTTGTATTTCTTAAAAATTTACGATCAATTTTATTTTGATATAAAATTTACGATCTTTTTTATAGAAAATTTACGATTAATTTTCTTTCTGTAGAAAACTGAAGATGAGTTTTTTTTATAGAAAATTTACGATCACTTTTTTAATGGAAAATTTACGATCAATTTTCTTTTTATAGAAAATTCACTATCAATTTTCTTTATAAATTTTCTATTTATATTAAAATAAAATTGATCGTAAATTTTTAAGAAATACAAAATGATCGTAGATTTTACATGAAAAGAAAACTGATCGCAGATTTTCTACGAATAGAAAATAAAAAAGTTGACGATATTTTTATTTGATGATCAATTTTTATTCTCTAGAAAATTGACGATCACTTTTGTTATTGAAAATTTACGACAATTTTTTTTTATTTCTTTTGAAAGAAAATTTGCGATCAATTTTGTGTTTCTTGAAAACTTACGGTCAGTTTCTTTATAGAAAATTTTAGATGAATTAAGTATTTTTTGGAAAATTTTGCATAAATTTTCTCTTTATAAAAGATTTCGGATAAATTTCTTTTGCTGTAATACATTTTGGATCAATTTTCTTTTGCTATCGAAAAATTTTAGATAAATTTTCTTCATTTAGAAAAGTTTTATAAAACATTCAGTGAACGAAAAAAGGAGAAGTTAGCCAATCATATACCTTTTTCGGATTATACCATGAGCATACTTTCCTCAGCATCAATTACCCTGATATGCAAATTTTATCGTAAGGTAACAAACACAGTTAATGAATGATAACCATATTTGAAAGACATTAAAAATATACCAACAAAAAACTATATTTCAATTCACTAAAAAGAAAAATAAAAACAGAAAATCAAATGTGCGTAGATTTAAAATATTTTACTTATTTGGTTGTAATTTTCATACCAATTCGATGCAATTTTCGTTGCAAACAGTGGGTCTTTTGCAACATGCCACAACCGGATACAACTGCGACATATGCCTTTAAAAGGTAATAATTCAATTTGAATTTTTCTCGTTCAAATGTTTGGTTTTTTTTCCAAGTTGGCAAAGTAAATTAAAATTATTTCATGCGTTTTAGTCATTTGGAATTGGTTTAAGTTTTAGTTTAAGTCCAGTTAGTAACGAAATTTTGTTGTTGTTGTTGCTGCTGTAAGTCTCTTGCTTTTATATCTATTTATTGATTATAAAATAGTATATATTGAGTGTGTACAAGTGTTTGGTCATTTGGTCGCCTGCCACTTGTTGCACTGGTTCTACTACAACTAATAATTTAACTAAAATTCGCAATACAAGTGCATGCCATGCACCGTTTCAGGCAAATATTGAGCAGCAAACTAAACATAGCTGGTGTTTTAAAAGTGTTGCTTGTGTTCCTTTAGCTAGTTGGCTGGCTACTTGTGTGCATATTTACTTAGCTCTAGAGTTAGTTAGTTGGTTAGCTGACCAACTTGTTGTCTGTTTTTCTGTTTGTATGTCTAGTGGCTGTTATCTTCCTTGTCTTTTTGCAATGATTGTTCAAGTAAATATTTTGATGGAAATTTTTATCAGTTTTGTATAGTTTATTTTGTTGTTCTTTTTTTTTCTTTATAATTTTTTATATGGAACGATATCTGTTGAATGGTTAATAAATTTATAAATTCAAATGATAAAATATATATTTTCTTATATGTATGTTTAAGTGAAGCTGAGTAAATATAATACAAAGTGATTTTTTAGAAAAATATAAAAAAAGAAACACTTGATAATATTGGAAAGTAGTTTTTGGTAAGATTTTATGTTGAAAAACGATATTGTCTGTGTGTGGCATAAGCCGGTATAAAGCAGTGATATTCATAAATCTGCAATATCACAAATTACATATAACTTATCACTTGTCTAATTTTTTTGTAAATAAATATTTGGCTGATTTCTATAGAAGTTGAATTTAAGCACAATTTAATTGATCTAAAAATTCTTATTATTATTGTTTTTTTTTTTTTAATTTTCCGTGACTTTAAAGTAGCATAGTTTCGGTTCCATAAAAGATATTGATTTCAATATTTTTCTACATAAAAAAGAATTATGTTAGCTATATAATATACTTTGTATGAGGAAAATCGAGACTATACTTTTTCTAAGTTTTGCATTTCAATTGCAAAAATGATCTAAAGCAAAGAATTGTAATTATGTGAGGAACTATGAATATTATATCTGTAATAAAATCTTTGTTAGTAAAGATATTTTAACGAAATTTTCGACGAATGTACACAGAAAAAACTAAATTTCAAATTCAATAACAAAATTCTTAAAATCAATAATT
>MINK01175307.1:663-11889 GCA_001735545.1 Phormia regina
GTTACAAAGAAACTGATAACCAAACTTGGGAAACTTAGGAACATTCCTTATAATAATTACCAAAATTAATTTCTAGGACCTATAACTTTTAGAATTTATTCCATTTATATCAGAATAAATATAAATTTTCTCTTCAATCTGAAAGGCTAGAAGTTTCTTGCACTCTCGCGTTACTAATCATAATAAAATTATAAGTCTATAAAATAAATCTTTTTATATATTCATTCATATCCTGTAGTGGAAACTGACTTAGCCATGTCAATTTGTGTGTAGAAAAGATGAAATGAACCATGTGTAAAATAAAAACACAATTTTATTTTAATAAAATCTGCACCAATCATTTAGTACAAATAATATTACCAATGGAAAAAACTTGAAAATGTTGAGAATATAGTTTAAGCCAGGCGCGGATCCATGGGGAGGGAAAAAAGAAAATTTCCCACCCCAAAATGAAAATGCTTAATGTAAAATACATATTAAAACTTAAATTTTAGGGAAATAGTTGAGAAAATCATTCTATTTTCCTCCCCCAAAAGCTTGGTTGGATCCGCGCCCGGTTTAAGCAAAGTAATATTTGATAATCATAAATTATTTTCTTTATATTAAATACTTTAAATAGTTTTTTACTATAATGTTATAAACCTCAATTTGTCTAAATTTATCATAGAAATTTTTAATTCCCTATTTATATAAAGAGTAAAACAAAAACTATTTTTAAAAATACGCCCATTAATAAAAATATTTTGATAAATTGTATTTAATGACCACAATGATATGGTGTATATATAAAATTATCAGCATCACAAATAAAAACTTGGGCAAAAAGGCGCCAAAATAATAAAATATTAAGACGAGAGAAATAATAGAAAAAAAACTTAAATTCAAACGCATTTTTCTCACATGATTTAGTCAAAAAAGATGAGAAAAAATAAACAATTTCAAATTTACATTAGAAAAAACAGAAAATATTTTATAAATGCAATATAGGATACCACAAGTTATAAGTAAAATATATAATAGTGGTATAAGTTTTTTTTGACTTTAAGCCAAAAATAAAATATTAAAAGTATAACATTAGAAAAGCAATAAAAAAAAAACGAAAAATATATATTTTTCTAGTATAGAAAAAATATCTCAGGCGTCTTGCATACGGACGCATTTTAACAAAAAATTATTATTATTATTATTATTATTGCAAGGCGACCTTAAACTTTGCCCTGAAATATTTGTTTAATGTTTTCTTTTTCCTTTAGTATTTGCTTTATAAAGGAAATTTGAATAGAAATAAAATACTAAAATAAAATGAAGTAAAATCAACTAAACTAAATAATAATTAAATAAAAAAATTATTTAAAAATAAATTTTAAGTAAAATTATAAACAAAACATTTAACAAGCCAATTATTTAAAATTTACATTATTTATTATTAATTTTATACAATAAATTTAACACATATAGGCAGCAGCAACTCACAAAATTTCAAAAAATTACAGCTCTACCAATAAATTTTTACAAAATCCTAAAATATTTCAAAATTCAAATTTATTTAAAAAAAAATATTTTACAATAAAAAAAGTTGCAATGTTAAGAGCAGCATGTATTACTTGCTAAGTATTAGAAACACCTAAAATTTTAAATTTTATTAAATTCGAAAAAAATTATAGAAATTCAAATTTGTGTAAAAATAATGTTATATTAATGGAATTTAATGAAAAGGTTAATTGTTTTAAATAGTTGATTATTGGTATCAAAGTATTTACGAGTATAAATGTAATTCTTTTTTAATTAAAATTAGTAACATTTGATCTTGTTAGTTGGTTGTATTATATGTTAGGAAAAGTTTATTTGTTTAAGAAGTATAAGTTTTTGAAAATTATGAGAATTGAATATATTAAGAGTAAAAAGAGTTTTAGTTTAAAATTTAAATAAACTTCCTAATAACTTTCTGTTTTTTTTGTTGATATAATTTTTGAAGCAAAATAAGTTTTTTAAAGAGAAGAAAAACTAAGAAAAAAAACTAAAAAAACTAAAAAAAAAAAACTAGAAACTAATTTATAAATAAGATAGAAGAACAGTAAATTTAAAAAATAAAATAAAAAGGAAATGATAAGACTTACCTTGCATGCCCCGAATCACCTTCAGAGCTTTGACGAGAATGTTGACTGTGCGAAAAACTACTATAACCGGAACCCTTTGACATCTGTTATATAAATAGAAACAATATATGAATTTAACTTTACAGCTGGGAAAATAGTTCATTAAAATTGAATTGAAAATATTTCTTACTTGACTAGTATTACTGGAATTTCGTGAATGACCCATTTCAAGGCCTGGAACAGTGCCACCACCTGATGTTGATAAACCACTAATTGAAGCGGTAGTGCCACAATTATTGCTGCCAATAATACCAATGCTACCACTACCACTGCCAACGAGACCGCTGACACTACCGCTGCCACCACCACCACTACCACCCGTACCACCTATGCCACCATAGGGTAACATTTGTTGTGCATTTGTTAGTGTAACACCTGGCACCAGTGTGGCAACAGATGAGGGTGGGTAGGAAGATGGCAAATGCGTTTGTTGTTGCTGTTGTTGTTGCTGCTGCTGTTGCAGTAACTGTTGTTGTTGCAAAAGCAATGCATCAGGTGTCAGGGTAATGGCTGACTCTGAGGACTCTGAATGGCCAGAATCGGTAACAATAGAGGCCATAACATATTGAGGATCTGAATCTGAAATGCAAAGCAAAATTATTTAAGTCGAATTTATAGTCCAGATATATACACTTAATCGTAGTCCAGGCTAAACACAAGTTGAGAGTCGAGACTATAAACTGACTATATTCCAGCTTATAGTCTAGACTATAGAATAGTTAATAATTTATAGGCTATGGACTATGGACTTTATTTTTAAAATTTTCTTACCATCATCCCTTATCGTTGAAACAGGACGCGTTGTTACCCCTATGGTGGGTAAAGAGGAGGAAGTTAATGATGTGGGCGATTGTAAACCACTCACACCCGTTGACGCTGTGGCCAGGTCATCTGTGGGAGTTTTTTGTTTTTTTAAATTTGGTGTAGGACTGAAAAAGAAAATAAATCAAAAATTCGATTCTCTTCTCTTTCAATAAAAATATATATAGAAATACTAACGCCTTAAATAAAATATCACCACTTAACATTAACATTTTTATCGATAATGTTAACATGGAATTATCTAAACGATGTCTCGAGTCATAACCCTCGAGTAGAAATCGTCGCGAGGTTAAACCAGCGCCAGCATATTCGGCAAGATTTAAATCAATAAAACCTAATTTATAATAACTACGACCACCCTTCATCTCTTTGCGTATCGAAATACGCAAATAGCAGGGATCCAAAACACCCGTTGAGGCATTCGCTGACATTTTGCAAGGAAATTCGAAATTTCGATTCCATTCCACGCGATGATTGCGTACTTCTTCCCTGTTAATGAAAACAAAAAAGGAGAATAAATCATAAAATCATTTCTTTAAAAAGGGTAGATGAAGGGAAATACTAACCGACTGCTATATTCTTGAAACGAACCACCATCCAATAAACGTATCTTGGCAAACAGCACCTCATTTACCAGGGCCACATTTTCTAAATCTTGTAATTTTACTTCAACATTAAAACGATACTTTTTCTTTTTCATCATAAAGGCCATAACCGAGGGCACTTAGGCCCTTTTTTTCATATATATAAAAGAAATACTAAACTTTTGCGAAATTAAAAATTATTTTAAAAGTAAACAAGTTGATTGAAAAATTATTGTTAAAAAAACAAAATAGTTTAAGAACTGTCTGTTGTTCCAAATTGATGATTAGGAGTTTAATTTGTTGTTGTAACTAATTTTTATTTTTAGTTATTTTTCTAATAGGAAGTTTCTTTTTTTTTACACAACACTTGGAAAACTTGTTTTATTTCAGCTTTTCTTTCTTATTTATTAAATGTAATTTTTTGCTGTTGAGTTTTTTGTTTTATTTCAAGCCTTGACGACATTTTTAGGTTTTACGTAGATAAAATTGCATTATTGTAAAGAAAAAACTAAAACAAATTAAAATCCTTTAAAACTATTTAGTAAAAATAACATGACGCCTTTTTTAAAGTTGAGGACGTTTACACTGAAAAGAGAAAACAAAAAAAAAATTGAATTAATTATAGTTGTAAAAAGAATTTAAATAAGTTTTTAATTATTTTTTTAATTTATTAATATTCAGAGGAATTTTTTAATAATTGACTTTTAAATTATACATAATTTGAGTTAATTATGGCAAAATTCTTGAGAAACCTTGACCCTAAATTATAACTTATTCATGGATTTAACATTTAGAGACTTTTTTTTTTTTGTAAAATCTTGGTTATTTTCACTTAAATTTTAACTTTTCTTAAAAAGTTCTTGGTGACGTATGAATGATATTAATTCAATTAGTTTTTGGAAATCTGTTATAACCATTTTAATTGTTAAGCGATTTTTTTATTAGTAGTTAGAAGGCAGCGCAGAGTTCAATACTTCAAGCCTTTATAATTTATTGATTTACTTTTTCCAAAAAATATTCTTGCAAAATTTTGATAATTCTCCTTAAATTTCATAATTTTCTTTTAAGTTCCTGGTGACGTATGATTGATATTAATTAGGAATTATTTTATAAAGTCCTTCATAACTTTGCTAATTCTTAAGCAATTTTTATAAAATAAACGTTTAAATAAAGCTAAGATTTCAGTCTTAAATGTAAAACTGTAAAATACTTGATTGAAAAATAATTTCTATAAAAAAATACATATAAAAATTCATACTTTATTTATTGTTATAATTTTTTTATTTAAATAAATTTTCTGTTCATCTTCATTTTCAAATATTTTTTTTCTTTAAATTTCCTTTGTTAGCTAGATTGATGATGACTTGTTCAATTGATTTTTTTTTTTTTCATTTAGTTTAAATTGTAAACTACAAATAAATTTTATTATTACACAAACACTCAATTATATTAAAAAAAAAATAATAAAATCATGTGTAAAGGTCATTATATTTTATCGTGTACAATGTACACACATGAAGCTCTCTTATATGATTTTGCACTTTTTTCTCTTTTCTACTATTTAAGTAAAATTCTTTTTTAATTATATTAATTTCATTTACAGCTTTTGGTTGTTACTATATCATAGATGTAGATATGTTTATTTGAGATATTCATGAGTCAAGATAAATACTGACATTGACCTTTATTACTGGCTGCTCAAACAAAAATTGTACATATTTGTTTGTGTACTGGGGGTATTTTTATTTTTTATTTTTTTTTTTTATCAAGCAAATTGGTTTAAGTGTAAAATTGTTAATTCAAATAAAATATGTAGTTATGTCCATTAAAGCATATCTAACGTAAGTTTGTCTAAATGAGGGTCTTTTTTTTTTTTGTTGATGTGTATGTTACAATTTAAGTTTTAATTGAATATTTACAAAAATAATAAACTGACATTGAAAGGCTGCACATAAACAAAAATTAAAAGTAATTAAAAGATTTATGAACTGCAGGTAAATTAATGATGGGGGTTGACTTGTTGATGTTAAACATAGACAAATTTTAAATAGACTTTAAATTATATGAGTGACCAAAACTTACTGATTGTAATCTTTTTTTTTATAAAGAATTGTTTTTTACGGATTGTTGAGAGTGTAAAGAGTAAGAATTTGTAACCAATATAATTTAATACTTTTTATTTTCTAAGAAGATTTTAAATGTCTTCTTATTTCTGTTTTTCTCTTCAAATTGTTAATATTTGAATTATTTATCAATTAAGGTAAATTTTTTGGCAAAATATAAGTTATTTTCGTAAAAATCTTAAATTTTCTTTTAAAAACCCCTGGTGATGTATGATTAATATTAATTAGGAGTTATATTTTAAAATCCTTTATATTACTGCTAATTTAAAAGATATTTTTATTAAACAAACGTGGGAATTTAGCTAAGACTTCACTGTTTTAAGCTGCCTATATTTTTAGCACAGGAAGTAAAAAATAGATGTTAAAATTTTTTCTCAAAGTAAAACTCTAAGTAAATTTCACAAGATTTTTTGTTAAAATTATTGATATTGTTTTCATTTCTTGTAAAAAAGCTTTAATTCTAAAATTTTCTTTTTTTAATGACAATTATTATTAGTAATTTTTCAAAATCCTTAATTTTTTTAATAAACTTTGAAGTAAGGCCCATACTTTAGCGTCTTAAAATTAGGTAAACATTTATAAAACACTTTGTAACATTTTTGTTTGACCCAATTTCACTTTCATTTACAAAAAATAATCCTTTAATCTTTATTTTTCTTCCAGTAAAATTATTTCCCTAATTAAATCTCTTTTCATTTAGAAAATGTTTTTCAATTAATCTCCTTTACCAATTAATGTTATTGCCAACACATACCAGAAAGAACACTTTTAGTGTTATAATTTTCTAATTACTTTGATTTCGTGACAACAAAATTTTCTAAGAAAATAATTACAAAAAAAAAAAAACCGAAAAAATAAGGAAAATGTGTAAGGAAAAAACCTTATTTTTCTCTTTTTTTTTAAAAAAAAAGAACTTAAAAAGCTATTTAAAGCAATGAGCCAAACGTTCCCTTATCTTGAGATATACAAGGAAAGTCAATGTGTTTAACGTAAAATTTTATGGTTATTTTAAAGAAATTAACAAAATAGTAATTACAAAAATGTTTAAGAAATTGTTTTCTTAAATGAAAAGATAATTAAGTTAAATATAGAATTTAGTTAAAAAAAAATATTTTTAAAAATACTTTGTTAAAGTTATCTTAGGTTTAAAATATTCCTTAATGATGTATGTAATTAAGGAAAAAAATCCCCACGAAATAAATTAAATATTAAAATAAGTCCATAATATTACAAAAAGTCTGGTCTAACTCTAAAAAGATTTTCTAAAAGAAAATATATAAATAAAAATTCCTACCAAAAGATTTAGCTGTTTAGCTGTATATTAGATGGTTTTTTAAAAATATAGCATACCTTAAGGCTCTAGTGACGCATTTAAAAAAAAGAGGCAGGGGAAGTTAACCTTTGCGTGTTGCTAACACTTAAATTAATATTTTTTTCATATAAAACCAAAAAAATACAAATAAAAAAAATTAAATACCTATAACTAAAGTAAACATTTCCACGAATTAAGGTCTTGTTTACTTTATTTTCTTTGTTATTAAAAAAAATACAATTCTAAAGCCTACATTAAGGCTAATGTATTTAAAGCATACTTATAGGTGGGCTATTTAATACAATTTTTTTTATAACATTTAAAAACTAATAACAGCAGGAGCAACAATTTTATATTTATATAAAAATAAATTCATATGAATTTTCTTTTGTGTATATAAACTACAAATAATTGTTATTTGTAATTTAAAGCCTAAAAAGGTGCGTAAATTCCCTAGAATATAATTATGACACACACTTTTCATCACTTAGTATTTACTACTGTTTTTTTTTCTCTTTTTTAACTAGAACACAACTTAGCCACAATTTACATTAATCAATGTCAAATCTAAAATAAAAATAAACATTTCTTAACAAACATTTATGTAGTAAAAAACCAAAAGAGAAAAAAACACTAAAAATACAACACAAGTTTTGATTTCATTTGTAAGATAAAACCGCGTAAAATGTTAAAATATTAGAATAGAAAAATACTAAGTTTTTTTTAATAGAAAATGTTTAAAAACTTGAGCAAAAGCCTTAATAAAATTTAGTTTTTCTAGCAAGAAAATAACACAAATGGTTTTTTTTATTATAAATAAATATTAGTTAGAGCATGAAACTTATTTTAGTAATATAAAAAGCTTACAAGGTTGTTAGAAAACATACTGAAATTAAATCAAAGTTTTGTAAATAACTATACCATAGTCTTTAGAATAGACTATAGCATGGTCTATAGAATAGGCCACAGATACGAAATTTTCAAATACGAGCATAATTTATAATTCGTTTTACTGCTGCTTTCTCATTAATGTCAATGTCAATGCAAATCAAGTTTTTAGCTGCTTAACACACACAAGAATCGACAATAGCATAGTCTATAAAATCGACTATAGCATAGTCCATAGCATGGGCTATAGAATAGACTATAGCATAGTCTATAGAATAGACTATAGCATAGTGTATAAAATAGACTACAGCATAGTCTATAGAATAGACTATAGCATAGTCTATAGAATAGACTATAGCATAGTCTATAGAATAGACTATAGCTTAGTCTATAGAATAGACTATAGCATAGTCTATAGAATAGGCCACAGATACGAAATTTTCAAATACGAGCATACACTATAAATTAATTCGTTTTACTGCTGCTCTCTCATTAATGTCAATGCAAATCAAATCAAGTTTTTAGCTGCTTAACATACACAAGAATCGATAATAGCATAGTCTATAAAATCGACTATAGCATAGTCTATAACATGGCCTATAGAATAGACTATAGCATATTCTATAGAATAGACTACAGCATAGTCTATAGAATAGACTATAGCATAGTCTTTAGAATAGACTATAGCATAGTCTTTAGAATAGACTATAGCATATTACAGCATTGTTTATAGACTATAGCATATTTTCTCTAATATATATTTCTTTTTTTTATATCAAGTAGAAACAATGACGTATACAAAATTCTAACAATGACATTCTGTCAAAATAATTGCTAACGATGAAATATATAAACACATGTTTCGAAAATATTTTACCATAAAAAAAAAAAAAATTAAACAAATTATAGCTACATATTTTTAAAATTAACATGAATATACAAATCAACAATATAGCAAGCAAACGTATACATATATTTTATTTGTTTGTATCATTGACATTGAAAGTGAATGTTATTTGAATAAAGAAATGAATGAATTTGATTGTTTTAAGCAATGATTTGTTTAATGTCAACCAATAATTAAATATTCATAAATTTACTAACAAACAAAAAATAAATAATAATAATAATAATATATATGAAACAAAACAGAAGCCAAAAGCGAAAATAATATAATAAATATGAAATTAAAACAAAATTAACATATAAATAAACCAATGCATATTTCTTAAAAAATATTTTACTAATAAATTATTTCGAGTGTTTTTTGTAATTTTAAATTGTTAACTTTTGGAAAAATATCTCCTCCTTTTTTTTTTAAATTTGTTTTTAAATTTTATGTTTGCTTAAACATTTTATTATTAACAAATTGCCTTTTGTTAAATGTCAATTTAAATATTGTTGTCTTTCAATTAAATTAAATTTTTTGTATACGTTTAATTCACAATAGTGCAAAATTTATTTTTATTTAAATCATTCAATTAAATGTTTTTAGTATTGAAAAGATAAAATCATTTTTTTGTATTTTTACAGATAAAATAAAAAAAACCTTTTTGAACTTTATAAAGAAAAATTTTAATTGATTTAAATTTAATTTCGAAAATTTGTGGCAAATGATAAAATTTTATTTAAATTAATGTGACAATTGTTTAATGGAAAGTAAATGAAATAAATTATACAAATGAATTAAAATTTGTTATTTTTAGTATATGATTAATTAAATATAAATGGAATTGAAACAAATAAAATAAAAAATGAATTCTGTATTTAACAAAAAAAAAGAAAAAGATTGATCTACTGTTTATAGTCTAATCTACGTATAGTATAAACATAGTAGTACATATTGTAAATTAAGATATAGTATATTTTCCAGACATTGTTATACACTGGTGCATATTCCTATAAACGCACTTAATTTTTTTCTGTATTTTTGTTATATCTTTGTTGTTCTCATCCAAAAGCAAAATTTAACTATTTTAATGAGAGACAACTTAACGGTACTTTTTAAAAGTAAACAATTTTTTTTACTTATTTTTGTTGTTTGCCTTAATTATGCGATCAAATGTTCTTGGTGCTATTTTAAGTGGAAGATTCGTATAAACGCACACTCGAAATTTGTTTTTAAAAAAGTGACCAAAAATAAAATATTATCAATTTTAGTTTTTTTTTCAACCAAAGGTACGTTTCTAATAGTAATATCTCAATTTACTGTAACTTTTCCTATTTTAATCAATAAATTTCATCACTTTTAAAGATGCCTAAGGGAACTTTTTTGTCCGATCAAGAAAAGATTCAAATTAAATTTTTTCACGACCAAGGATGCTCTAATAGAGAAATTGGACGTAAAATCGGTCGTTCGGAAAGTGTGGTGCGAAATTTCTTTAAGAAAGGTCAAAATTATGGAGTTCGCAAATCAACAAAGGGTAATACAAAACTAACAAGAAGACAACTTAATCTAATAAAACAAGAAGCAACCCGCAACAAATTGAATTCCACACAAATAAGGAATAAATTAAATCTTCCTGTGACTTCCAAACACGTTGCACACATTTTACGAAACGATGAAAACATAAAATGGAAAAAGCCGAAATGTAAACCAATGCTAAAAAAACACCATAAAGAAAATCGTCTAAAATTCGCAAGAAAATATATGAAATGGACAGATGAGTGGAAAAAAGTAATTTTCTCTGACGAAAAAAAATTTAATTTAGACGGTCCAGACTCATACTCATGCTATTGGCACGATTTGAGATCTAAAGATGTTCGGATGTCAAAACGTAATTTCGGTGGTGGCAGTGTTATGGTTTGGGCAGCGTTTTCTGCAGTTGGCAAGTCGAAAATTTGTTTTGTTCCGACAAAAATGAATAGTTCGATTTATAACGAACTGTTGGAAGATGCTCTTCTCTCTTTTATGGACGAAAAAATGGATGAAGATTGCATTTTCCAACAAGATAATGCTGCAATCCATGTTTCTAAGCAATCGAAATCTTGGTTCAATGAACATGGCATTCCTTTGTTGGACTGGCCGGCTTGTAGTCCGGACTTAAACCCAATGGAAAACTTGTGGGGATACATGGCCCGTAAAGTTTATGCAAATAATGCCCAGAATGAAGGCATAAAGACTGTGACAGAGCTGAAACTAAGAATTAAACAAGTCTGGGAGGAAATTGATTCCGATCTGCTTAAAAAATTAGTGGAATCAATGCCAGACCGTATTTTTGAAACAATCCATAACAAAGGATCATCCACACATTATTAATAATGCTACAATGGCCCAAACATTAAAGTGCGTTTATAGGAAAATACCCTTAAAAATGGCTGTTAATATCGAAAATTAAGTA
>MINK01175308.1:0-12269 GCA_001735545.1 Phormia regina
GTCCTGTGAAAAAACCTCTTATTTCTAAAAAGAATCGCTCAGCTCGAATTAAATTTGTCAGAGATCATTTAAATTGGACAAGACAGACATGGAATACTGTTCTATTTTCGGATGAGACCAAATTTAATTTAACAGCGATGGGAGAATATTTGTAAGGCCACCAACGGCAAAGAGATTGGACCCAAAATATATTAACAAGACGGTTAAGTTTGGTGGTGGCAATATTATGGTTTGGGGATGTTTTTTAGGCCAAAGTATATTGAATTGATTGGAATATACAAATACGTTTTTCGATTCACTTTCATTAGGATTTGCAGACATTGTGGTGTAAGTTATCGAACTTACATCATTAGCATTGTGGTAGACAAACCTTAAAGTCTTCTACTCTTTCTCCTGAAAAAAGTTATTATATTCAGTACAATTCGTTACATATTTTAATTCTCTTAAAGGTTCCCCAAGAAAGATCATGAAAGGGGGCACCATAATGATTCCAAATTCAATAAAATTTGAATAAAAATTTTTAAATATTTTTTCACTGCAAAATAATTATTGTTGTAATTTTGTAAATATTTAAAAACTTATTGATAAATTAACTTAAATTTTGTGTGTCTCCAAAGTTTTAAAAACGAAATATAAGAAGTATTCAGTAAACATTTCCAAACAAATATTAAATAACAGATGTTATATCTGATGTAACAGTGAAGTATTTAACGGATGTTGGCGAAAAAATTTAAAATACGTTATAACATATATAATATGTTATAAAAGGACTTGTAATTTCTAAATGCATACAATAAGAACATCCTGACAATGATAACCATGGTTTAAAAAATAGCTTCTGCAGCTCTTTTTCATCACTAAGAATTACCATTCAATGATGACAGAATGTTAAATTCATAACTTGTTTCCTTTTTTGCTGGACACACATTATTAGGTCCGTTCTTTTACTTTTCCAGCAATAACCCAGTATACAGAATAAATTACAACTTCTAATATATAAAAATATATAATAATAAATAAATTACTATGAACAAATAAACATAAACAGTTAAACAGAGTTTAATGAACAAACACTTTTTATTGTTTTTTAATCTATTTTAAGTAAAATTTTAATGCAAAAATAAATTTTTTATTTTATGCATCCATATGATTTACTGGTTTTTCAATCAGAAATAAAAGTAGTAAAATTGGTAAGTACTCAGTTTATTAGCTGTCATTTCTCTCTTGCAAATTACTTTCTCACTTGCTTGATTGTGGGTATATAAATGCAAATCCAGTAAAAGTTTATATTGGGCATTACAAATTTTTGGGTGAAGGATCGCTATTATTATTACGTGTTTTTGATTTTATCGTATTTAAAATATCAAATAATACAAAATATTTACAAATACATATGTATGTATTTAAATTAGATAATCCTACTTCATTTAAGGTTTACAATTTTTTGTATTGGTATATTAATATTTTCTTGAAATACATCTAAATTATGTGATATTGTTTATTTGAAATCATATATAAATCACTCGACCTTAAGAGAATCCGTTAGATTCTCAACCTTTTACTGCAGGAAAATCCTTTTAACGGATTTCTGAGAATACGTTTGCTATTGTTATCTACTCATGATTACCTAGGAAATATCTTGTTTTGGCAGTACTATATTTGCTGTTACATTTAGGCTATTCATATGAAATGTATTTTGATCATATCGATCAACAGGTAAAAAAATATGTGTCCAATACAATTTTCTGTTACTCAAAAATTGAGTACATTTTCTAATTTCTCTTTCACATCTGATTGCCACTCATTTGATTTACTCAATCACTCATAATATTAAAACTTGGTTTTAGGCTTCAGCTTAAACGAATCTTACCTGTTAGTTGTTAAAGCATCGTCATAGAAGTTAATACAAAAATCCAGAGTGTTTGCGATATACATATTTTATTTATATTTTTGTATATTGTAAAAACGCATAGATACAAAATAAAAAAAGAAAAAAAAACTGGTTTTGTTCAAAAAAAAAGGTTTTTTGTTGGAATCTTTATAGTTAAAATGAGCAGTGATTAAATTAAATTTGTGAAACTAAACATAAAAATTTAAATAACATTGAAAAATAAAAATATATAATAAATAAAGTCAAAATGCCCTGCTCTGCTGTAACGCTTTCTATAGCTACAATATCCGCCATTATTGCAACTGCTTTATTGGCAATTGCATTTTCCACAGATAACTGGTTGCATTATGAAGTGAAAAGAAACAATATACAGGTGTGTACCTCCTTCATTCTAAAACAATCTCACACAAATATACATACATACAAATATACATAAATTTTTAATTACATATAATATATATACATATATATATATATAAATATGTATGTATACATATGTACAAATAGATAAATATATAGTATAAACTTACATATGTATATTACTAATTTTCAAATCCATTAAATATTCATAATATGCAATATAAACAAATACATATGATAAATTTCTATTATTAATATATACATTATCAAGTTGTATTATATTTATTTGGTGATTTTTATTTCGTTAGTTATTTATAACTACTGCTGACTACGTGAACATATTTTGCTTGTAGTTTTGCTCAATATCCAAACTTTCTACAACTTTTAGTGCCACCATTTAATAACTTTTTCTCAAAACTTCACATTATATGATTGTTAATGTATATGCATACATACATAGATATGTATGTATATATGTATATGTATGTAGTTGGGTAGGTCTGCTGAGTACGTGTTCGTTTCATTGGAATGCGCGTTTAAAAAAGAAAACAAAAACACCAGCAGCAAATATGCGCTAAACATAGAGAAACAAGAAATAAAAAATAAAAAAAAAATTAGAGAAACTAGTGTTAAAATATTTTAATATTATTTATGAAAGAACTTGATTGAATAACTCAAGCATTTATTTGCCAAATATAGTGAGTCGCACTTACCAAAACTGAAAGATATTTAAAGTGCATTACTTGTTGTTGTATAAATTCTGAAATTTTTCTTACATTTTATTTTGTGACAATGAATATAAAATTACAAATTAATTTTTACGAAGAAAAACTTATTAATATTTTAATATTTATATATTTTTTTTTCGAAAAAACATTTAAGAATCTCTGTAGAGTAAAAATTGACTATGTATGTACGAGTAAATCTATGTACAAACATATACATACATACATATAAAATATTTACATAGATACTAGTATTAATGTTTTATTGTAAAACCGGTTTTGAGTAGTTTTTATAAAAAATATACTCTTCAAATTAACTACTACCTACATTAACCGTGTTAAATTTTCATAGTTTTTCTCTTCGAAATTTATTAAAAATATTTTAGTACTTATTACGTACTTTCAGGTGTCTTTGTTTTCTTAATGTTAAATAAAAATATAAACTCAAACAATATTAGGATTATAAAATCATGCAGATAAGCTAATAGAACTTTTTGAGTATATTTTAAACAATTTCATTTATTAATAATTAAAATTTTAAGAATATTTGTTTTTCTTTCCTGTGCTTATTTTTCCATTTTTTTTCATTGCTTCCAAAACACATATTTTTCATATTATTTGAAATGTATTAACAAAATGTAAATTATCATTTGACAAAATCCAACTTGATGATTTTAATAATTTTATAGATAATGTTTTATAAGAGTTAAATGTTCCGACTAATTTCCGATATCTGGAAGCTATGGGAGTTTTAACCGTTCATTACTTTAATTGGTAAAATCAAAGCAAAACACTACAGTAGTCTTATTGTCGTACTTATCTTGGGTTCTTTGGAACCGTTGAATCCGAGTTACTTTACACATTCCGTGTCAAATAATAAAATTCTGTTAACTTTTGCAGTTAATTATATCATCTTTTTGAATAACAACAAAATGACAACAACTAAAATATTAAAATGGTGTAACCATTATCCATTATTTCATCATTATTTTTTAGTTTTCCGATAGCATAATGTTGAGTTTATCTAATTAAATTTTAAAATGCTATTAAATTTTTTTGGCGTAAAAAAAAAAAACAGTTACCAGAGCTGTTATTGAATCCAAATCGGGTTTTTTTATTGGAATTATGAAACCTAAATTGTTTTGGTATTTTCGAATGTAAACAAAAACGATATTCGAATCAGCTGTTTCACAGATGTGCTTATTTGTTCAGAAAAAATTTTGTATAACAGTGTTTTTGTTGAAATATTATTGAAAATGATTGTGTTGTATTAAAATATTATTAAAAAATAAGATACGTTAAAATAAATAAAATGAAATCTGCAGCTTTAAGAGATTATGGCAATCTACTTATAGAGCAGGAGGAGAAAATGTAATTATCTGTTTACAGATTCTTGTACTCCTGCAAACCAATTGGAACACCCCTCAGAAATAATTATATGAAATTTTATTGAAATATACTTAACGGTTTAAAAATAACTCAACATTATTTATAAATCACATTGAAACTACTGTGAACTTATATAGATGTATATTTCAACGTGTTTTTATAAACAAGTATAATAATAATGCTTGTTGGAGTAAAAGTATCTATCTGGTCTGTGAACAGAAGGAGAATCACCGAAACTGTTAAACTCCTTTAATTATTTCTTATATAATATCCAAGGAGGTCCTCCGAAACTTGTGCTCTCCCAAAATAGTTGGAAGTTGCAGAAAATTATTTAAAAAAAACATGTTGAAACAGCTGTGCACTTATGTATAGAAGCAGCACACATTTATCATAGAAATGATAGAAAATGTCCAAATTTTTCGGAAGGGGGTAAAATTTCATTTAGTTTTTAAACTATTGTGTAAAGTATTTATGCAAGTGTTTGTCAGTTTATTACTTGAAAATAATAATATATAAATAACAAAGTATTCAAACAATTTTTTCCCTTAAATTGATCATAAACGAAAAATTTTTGTATTTAGTGTTATTTTTCAAAATCAAAAATTTTATATTTGAATTTATATAAAATCTATATTAATAATTTTATTCTGAAATTTTAGTATTATAAAAAAGAAATGATTCTTAAAAGAAGAGTATAAATATATTCCTATTTTTTTACTCCTAAATACCCAAAATTCCTTTTCGGGTAAAACTTATTTCAAAAAGTGTGTGTTTTCAGTAAAATGGTCACCCTGTCGTTATAAGAGGCGTGGCTTATAAAATTTTTTTGTGTATTTAGCCAACATATGGAGCTAATTTTCTAAGGTATTTTTATTTTAATATCAGCTTTGACATTATTGTGCTCCACAAAACACTAAAACACAAAAATTAAAATTAACGAAATTCTGATAGGGTTAGAGGGGAGGCTGTTACCCCAACTGCACCCGGATTTGTTTTACATGCATTTATATTAAAAATTCTTTTAAAAACGAGAAAAAAATATGTGGTCCAGAGGAAAATAAGGGATTTAAAATGTTACCATCTTTCCGAAAAAAGACATTTTTTTTTTAATTTCTAATTCAAAGAAAAATTGTTAAGAATTTTGTATAGAATCTACAGAATATTTTAGGACACAAAATTTTCAAAATGGGTCAAAATTTTACTAAAAGTAAAGTAAAAGAGATAATTCACATATGTAGGCGTATTTTTAGAATTATAAGGACTATTTTTTTTTTCAATCAAATCATAAATGAAGTTTTGGCGATTTTTTAAAAAATTCTCATACAAACTTTGGAGGAATGCCCGGGAGAAATTTCATTCAAATGTATCCAGCAATTCTAAAGTTACAGAATTATTTCCAAAAACTTCCGTTTTTTGGCATGAAGTTCCAATTTTATAGCCTGATTCTCTATGTCAAACGAATACTTTTCATTGCCTTCTAAGCGAATGATAACTGATTTGGATTTTTATAAAACATATTTACGTGAGCAATGAGACAAGTGAATTTATGAATTTTGAACTATATGAATGAAAATGTCGAAATCAATCATTGCATTTGTATTTTTTTAAATACAAATGCAGGATATTAAAAATATTCCTCAATTAGGTTTTGTATACATTTAGGAATGCACCGCATCGTGAAATCAAGATTTTTATTTTTGTTTACATTATTTAATTTGCATTGTTGTTTCTATGTTTAAACAATTTAGTAATGAAAAAAATGTTATATGGAAGCGTATTTTGTCATTGTCATTTTGAGAGAATTATATAACAAAAACATAATCCCTATTTATGGCAGCGTTTTTGTATGATATTTTGTTTTGAAGTTGCTTCGAAATCCCTTCCAATTTTATACTAATAAATTTTTTTTTTGTCAAATTTTTAAAACATTTTTTGACAAAAAAGAAAAAAAAACAAAACAAAACTCAAAATAAATAAAATTGAAAAAAATGTAGAAAATTTTTTTGGTGTGCAACTTTTCTTTCCCACATCATGTTACTGATAAATGTAGATCGTTCAATTTGATGTTAATGTTATTTTTTNNATCAGTAACATGATGTTAGTGTTAATGTTAAATATTTTATGTTACGTGAAGACGACTATGACCCAATGATTTTCTCAAAAATTAACTTTGATTTTTCTGTTTCGTTTGAATGATATTTCAACTTATGTAATATTACGAGCAATACAATTCAAACTTTTCCTTCGTTTAAAATTCGCACTAGTGAAAGCCATTAAAAACTCGAATGTTTGCTGAAGTATAATTCTGTATTGGATAAAAAGTATGTACTAAAGAGCTAAATTTAACAATTTTATATATTTTCAACAAATATCAATAACCAAAATGATTTCATTTTTTTTTATTAATAATTCGATATACATAGTATTACGAAATAGCTTGATAGCTTTTTATTATAATATAAACATACATAGTATAAGAATTTCATTATACATAATTAATTAATTTCCGGTTAATACAGTAACATCAAACATTCGTTTTTGAATAAGTTTTTTTTTTAAATACTTTCTTTAAAACTCATTCGTTAACAAATTATCCAAATACAAATCTAATGTTGAGGAGAATGGGTTAAAGTGAAACTTACTTTTATCAAATTTCAATAAAAACAAGCTAATGAACTTTTTTTAACTCAACTGATTTTAAGAAATAAATGGAATACGTTGAGGGAAGTTAGAGCATAGTTAAAATGGCAAGTTCGATTATATTTAGGGTTTATTAAATTTTAACGATCTTTATATACATATATATTAACGAGATATAATTAAAATAGATAACGAAAAGGTGGTGGCGAATAAGTGCTAAAAGTACTCATTATAATCTATTTAAGTTACATGATATACATCTCACCATGTATACTGACATAGTAGTGCCTTTTCTAAACCAAATTTTCCTTTTTTAAGTTAATGTAAATCAAATTTTTAATCTTAACAGAATATTGAGTTATTTAACTAAATATTGTTAATGAACTTTTTAAAATTTACAAGTTTTCTTTTTGTTTAAAAATTCAAAAATAAACAAAAGAAATGTAAACAATGTAACAAACATTAAAAAAATAAATAAAATAATCAGCTGCTTAAATGAAGTTAACAGTTTCAACTGGCCTTGATTTCATCTGTGAACTGATACCCAGCAAAAACTTGGTAACGACATATAATTACCGAACAACATGCTTATCAATGTAACGCCAACATGGGCACCTTGTCTGCAGTTGTTTTGTGTCAAGAGTTAACTTTTCTCTGCATTATATGTAACTAATTGTGTAACTATTGAAATGTTTAATATAAATTTATATTAAAATAAATAATTTTTGAAAACCCTTTTTGAAAGCATATATAGTTGACATCACCGTGTTAAAATACTGAAGTGTAAGTAGAGTAGTGTTATTGAATAGCATTTTAACTCATTATTTAGCAATGGTAGTTTTTAGCTGGGTAATGAAGACACCTTCAGGAATTTATTTTGAAATTCAATATTAAGTTAAATATTTTTTGACGAATTCATTTAAGGCTACGATTCATTAACCTACGTAATCATCATATTTTGTCAGTGAAAAATGTGACAAAATTCTAAAAAAAAACTGTTGTCTATTATACAGAAAATAAATACATTACTATTACTCTTATCTACTCCGCAAAATGCAACTTATCACAGACTTGTCAAAAAATCTATCAACTATATTCACTTTAAATCCACAAAGATCTAACGACCTACACTAAATGTTTTGTTCCATAAAAAAAGTAAAATACAAAAGAGGTTGGGGTCTTTACATATCTCAATATGTTTTACTCGTATTAAACCTGTTTTATAAAATTTTCGTTATAAGATGTTTTGAAAAACATTACGTTTTTGGGATAAAAGTTATTTGCTATTGAAATATGAATATTTGCAAAATAAAAACATAATTACTTAGAAAAAGTTATTCAATGAATTTTATTTGTTTTCGTTCGAAGAGCAAAAAATAAAATGTTTTATGATGAAGATTTAATTTAGTAATGTAAAAAATGTTTATTTTTGGTTCTAAGGCATTTCTGGAAATTGGAAAAAAAATTAAAACAAACCATTTTTCATTCTGTGTGCAATCATTGAAAAAGTTGTGAAAAATAAATTATATTCGAAGTACTTTATTCTATATATTGCATGCAAAGTAATGCAAAAGTAACCTAAATTGTTTCGTTTATGAACTTGAAGTAAATTTTGAAAATATGAATACAAAATTTTTTGTGTTGATGCAGTTTGGGTTAGCGCATTATAATATAGTAGAAATAAACACCTGGTTTTTAGTGGATACGGACTTTTACATCTTAAGTGACGATATACATACATACATAATGTAAAATTATAATTAAATATTATATATTTATGTAAATTAAGAAAAAAATAATAAATATATTATTTATTTATACATTAAATCAGTTTTATATAGATTTTTAATGTATTGATATATCAGGTTGTAAAGTTGCTCATTGGTAACACTATTTAGTGTATTTACGAAAGTGGTTTTATATTCTTTGTTAATTTAAAATTCTTTAATTTTCGGCTCCAAAATATATTTTTTTAAATAAAAATGCTTGACCCTAAACTTCAGTAGATTCTTATCTTTTTATTTTGCTTAAATATAACGACTAAAGTATTAAATTTAAGCAAAAAAAAAAATTCCAAATCGCTCTATGATTAATACCATTTCAATTAAAAATTAAAAAAAATAAAAATAAATCCCAGTGTAATGAATATGTAGTTATACTCACATACATATGTATGTAATATTTAATTAAAAAAATGCTTTAAAGAAAATAGACAAAAAATATTTTAATTGAAAATATTGAAAATTATAGTATTTGGTTAAAACAAATTAAGCGCTTTAAATGGACATTCAAATTAATGTAAAATTTTATATACACATATATAAGTACATACATATTTATATAATATACAATATCTGCTTAAATGTGTATAAAACTGTCGTTTTCTATTAACAAATATACATTTTTTTATTTATTTTAATAGTTTTCACTTTTATGTATGTATGTGTTTCCAAAACAAAAAATTTAGTATAATAATATACAGGGTATTTTAGTTATTAGTATTTATTAGCAAAAGTCAAATGTTTGAAATATTTATGCTTATAATTACGTTAGGATGCAGCGGTTAACAGATTTTTTTTTAAGTTCTGATATAAGAAACCCTGTATACACTATTTACCTATTGACGAGCTGAATCATTAAAATCAAGGTTCTCATAAATTTAGGTAAAAAAATGAAGTTTCGATTTTTTTGTCAAATTGTGTAAAATAATAATTTTTACATTTTTAAACTTTTACCCATTGGATTTCTCAAGAGAACTTTAGAGTGCATTTAAAACTAATTTCAAATGGACCACAATTATTGCAAAACCACGTTCCAATATTTTTTTTAAAAAGGAACAAAAATAGAACACCTTCCTTAGTCGTCTTCACGTAATATAAAATATTTAACATTAACACTAACATCATGTTACTGATAAATGTAGATCGTTCAATTTGATGTTAATGTTAATTTTTTCGATGTTTAAACATGGTTGCTAAAACAAATGTTAAAAGAACCGTGTTTAATCATCGAAAAAATTAATATTGACATCAAATTGAACGATTTACATTTATCATTAACATGATGTTAGTATTAAGTTAAATATTTTGTTACGTGAAGATGACTTTTTTTCCCCTTCAAGGAAAAAAATTTAACCTAAAAGAAGTTCAAGGATATTAGATTAATTGGCTAATAGAAATTCTACCCTAAGTTTAGATTGCAAATTATTGGTTTACAAATTTATTGTATTTATTTAAAGCGTAAACGGTGTCATTATATACAACTAAAGGCTCAACTACATAGAATACTTTCGCTTCAACTGCGACTGACAGCTATGCAACGCATAAATGATTTTAACCTAATCGTTGCATTATTTTGTTATCAAAATTTTATATAATAAAATATAAAAATACATAAACTAAATAATATTCTACGTTGAAATAAGGAATTGCAAATTAAAACTTTCGAATCATCATAAAACAACCGACAAAATGTATGTTGAACATTTTTCAGCTTTGAAGTACATCACTCAGAAGTTTGGCGTTCTGATTTGGTTCCGTTACATATAAATGCATGTATTTTACTGCAGCTGTCAGTCGCAGTTAAAGCGAAAGTATTTTATGTAGTTCAGCCTTAAGGGTGAATGGTTCAGATTCAAATGTTGGGAAAATACAAAGGTACCAAAATAACATCGACATTTTTTTTGGAAATATATCTGTATATTTTATTCTGTTAGCTGAATTTACATAAAATTTCACATAGAAATAGAAAAGAAGTATACTATTTAAATATTCCGCTTCAGTCGTCTAAAAATATGGTTCCTCTGACATTTCGGTTGTATGAAAATTGGGATACCTATTGTTAGTTTTAATTTAGGAAAGAAGAAACAGTTTGTATTTTGTTAATGTAAAGAAATATTTAAAAATTATATGTATAATATAAATTTCAATTGGGAACGGAATAAATATAATGTTTAAAGATTTTGTTATTTTTTAATTTTAATAAAACACATATTAATGAATACAAATATTTTCAGACATTTGCCGCAAAACACTCAGATGCCGAAACATTATTAAATAACTTAAACAACAAATATTATTATTACACGAGAACACGAGGTCTCTTTAGGATATGTTATCCCAAGGAAAGACCACCGACTAGTGCAGGTAACTATTTATAACTCTGTTTAAAATATATTTATGTGAACATATCGTCACTAAAAATGCAAAACAACGTAACATCAAATTTGAGTTTTTAATAAAATATTGTTTATATTTCCAAACTACGTGTGTGTTCATAAATTTTCGCATTTTCGCTGACGATATGTAAGTATGAATAATAAAATTAAGATTTTCTGTTAAAATATTCTTAGTATACCGTCCACGAATATGTAAAGCAACGTAACATAAAATATTTCAAATTTGATATACACTGTCGAACAAAATAAATTGCAATTTTTTACTCATGCTATATAACTATTTAGGGGTATTTTTGGACATTGAAATGGTGTTATTACGGAGAGAAAATATAGCTCCATTTTATTTTTAAAAAATAATTAAAATTTATTTCTATTTTAAGAAACATTATTTAAATTTTTATTTCGTCTTCACGTAACATAAAATATTTAACATGAACACTAACATCGTGTTACTGTTAAATGTAAATCGTTCAATTTGATGTTAATGTTTTTCGATGTTTGAACACGGTTGTTAAAGCCAATGTTAAAAGAAACATGTTTAAACATCGAAAAAATTAATATTTACATCAAATTAAAAGATATACATTTATCATTAACATGATATTAGTAATAATGTTTAATATTTTATGTTACGAGAAGACGACTAGTAATAGAATATATTTAACATTAACTCTAACATTGTGTTAATGGTAAATAAGGACCGTTTAACTTAGTGTTAATTTTAATTTTATCGATGCTTTAACAATCGTCGAAAAAATTAACATTAACATCAAATTGAAAAACCTACATTTATCAGTAGTGTTAATGTTAAATATTTTATGTTACATGAAGAGGACTAGTTAAACATGGTTATGAAAGGAAATGTTAAAAAAATTTAAACACCGAAAAAATTAACATTAGCATTAATCCTTTATTTACAATTAACATGATGTTAGTGTTAATGTAAGTGAGACCCGCAAGTAACCATAGAGTAACATATAGAAGCGAAACTTGATCGACAACAGAAAAAATTGTTCTTATACCCTGCACCACCAAAGGTGGTTGGGTTATTATGTGTTTGTGCAAATATTGTAACGCAGAGAAAAAA
>MINK01175310.1:0-14948 GCA_001735545.1 Phormia regina
AAAAAAATTATTTATTATTTTTTAATATTTATAAACAGATAACGTTAAATATAAATTTATTCAAAACATGTTATTCCAAAAAATCCCCCGTCCTAAAACAAAATTGTATTTCGTAAAACCTTTTGCGAAATACTCTACTTTTGTCAGAAATCTGGCAATCCCACTTGAAACAGCGGGAATTTGTTTTTATTAGAGTTATGTTTACCAAATAGTTAAAAGTGTAGAAGTTAATGAATAACTCCGAAAAGTATAGTAATTGTGATAAAATAAATTTTATTATTTTTACGCGAAGTGAAAATGAATGTGAGTGATGATGAATTAAACGATTTAGAAAAACTACTTTTAAAATATCCGGGACTGTTGTGGTCGGAAACTAAAAATAAAGAAACTTCGTTAAAAGGGCCGGTAAAAGTCAAGGTAAACGAAGGAATTTAAACAAGACAAACGTAATATTAGATCTTTAATCCAATATTAGATCAATTTTTATTGCAGGATATTTGGTTGAACATAAAATTGATCTGTCCTAATTTCCCTAGCCTAAAAGATTTCCAACTACAGATTCAACATAGTTTTAACATAAAAACCTATAGCAGCGAAAATTTAAATATTTCTGCAGACTGGTTAGTGGAAGATTTAATTGATAATTTACCTTCTTTACTGCAACTTACTAAAGAATCCCCAAATCATGTTTTACCTTGTAACGATGGTGATCCAAAAACAAATATCTATGCAGAGATAGCCAACCTTTATGCTCCATCTGAATATGAAATGTTTGTTAATGACAACTGTTCCCTGGTACGTTTTAAAAGATTTAGTATTAATGAACAACATTATCTAGAAGTTGCCTTACCTAGTTTACAAATATTAGAGCACAGTCTGCCTTCCTGTGTAGAGTGGCAAGACTTGTTTACCAAAGCCACTACCCTAACAATGATCTTACAACAATATAGAAAATTTTTGGAGAGTTTACAACCATTTTATGAGAATTTTACCGATATTGATGAATTGTGTCATGTTGTTCAGCCACCCTTACCCACAACTAAGGCAAATTGGCGTTTATTTGTTTTAAAAGAGAGAGTGTTTTTAAAACTACAATTTGCTGATCCCTTTTCACCGCTTAGTTCTATGTCGGTCCATATTATAGGTCCCACGCCAGAGGTAGCACATTTAAGACGTGTTTATAGCGAAGGATTGCGCGATTGGGATGGCGAATTGGATGTTCATAAAAATCTTTTACGCATATTTGATTTGTGTTTTTTTCCTATGCCACCGGCAGAAGATTCACAATCATCTTTACAGTTTTGCAATATATGTTATTGCTACAAACTAGAGCAGGGAGAAATTCCTATTGTTTCGTGTGATAATAATCAATGCAGTTTAATATTTCATGCTGCTTGCCTTAAAGAATGGTTTAACACACTGGCAGACGGTAAAACATTTTTAGATGTTTCCTTTGGCACCTGTCCATTTTGTAAAGCGGTAGGTATTTTTTTGAAATTGTTACAAATATTGTCTACAGTTCTATAAATTTATTTTGTTTTTGTATATTTTCAGAAATTGTCTACCTCGTTTCAAGAAATTTTATCATAATTATGAACATTTTAATAAAGAATTAAGGTATGTACATAACACACTTTTATTTAACTTTTAATTATTAAAGAAAAATTAATATTTGTTCTCAATATAAAACCGATTCTTTATAAGAGAAAAAAGTATATAAAAATAATTTCATAAAAACAGTTATTTAATTTATTAAAAACAACAAAATCGAATTCGTACAAACTTAACAAATACATAAACATTCCCTACATATCCTAATAAATGCCCTTAGCTAATATAACTAGCAATACACAAAGAAGCATTGGTTCCCCCAAAACCAAATGAATTCTTTAAGGCTATACGTTTCTGATTGGAATCCTCACACCACACCTCCGGTGTAGTAACGACACGAACTCCCACCTTATCGTCCAATTCCTCAACATTGATAGAGGGAGGTAACTTATTTTCGTAACAACCTTGTATTAAGAAAGTCGTTTCCAAATTACCTGAAGAGCCCAATAGATGGCCATGAGCTCCCTTAGTTGAGGAGACTCTAATATTTGGTGTGTGATCACCAAATACACGTTTTATAGCGTGTGCCTCTATTCGATCGCCTGTAGGTGTAGAAGTTGCATGAGCATTAACATAACTAATTTCCTCAGGTTTAACTTGGGCATCTTTAATGGCTCTTTGCATAGCTAGAGTGGCTCCTGTACCATCTTCACTTGGTGAAGTTATGTGATAAGCATCGCCTGACAAACCATATCCAAGAACTTCGGCCAATATGGGAGCATTACGTTTGAGAGCATGTTCAAGCTCTTCTAACACTAAAATTGCAGCACCCTCACCCATAACAAAGCCATCACGTTTTTTGTCAAATGGACGACTAGCCTTCTCGGGCATATCATTGAATGCTGTACTCAAAGCTCTTAGACGACAAAATCCGGCTATAGATAAAGGATCTATGCAAGATTCTCCACTACCTGCCAACATGATATCAGCATCACCATTACGTATAAAACGCATAGCATCCCCTATAGCATGGGCTCCTGTTGCACATGCTGTGGATACTGAATGATTGGGTCCTCTTAAACCATGTCTCATGCTGATATGACCGCAAGCCATGCTTGGCAATAGTCTAGGTACAAAGAATGGACTAACACGATTATAGCCTCTTTGTAGTTGCTGCCAAGCTCCATAAACTTCTGTCAAGTCAAACATGCCCATTCCTACACAAACTCCAAAACGTTCCAATTCTTCACTATTTAATTCCTTAGGTTTAATTTGAGCCGCTGTTAAAGCCTCTTCAGCAGCTAATACCGATAATTGTGTGGCAGCACTCATTAGTTTTATGTCACTTTTACTTAGTAAATCATTTAAGGGCAATTTCTCTTTATCTATTTGAGCAGCCACTTGACATGGCAATCCCTTATATTGATCTCCCAGTTTAGTGATTGCAGCTTCACATTTTATTAACTTTTGCCAAGATTCCTGAACATTTGCACCCAAAGGCGTTACTGCTCCTGTTCCAGTTACCACAACGCGTCTTCTGTTGGTGAAGTTTAATCGTGTGGTTGTAAAACTGCGTATATTTTGTGTAGGTCCTGCATACTTTGTTAGTTTTATTACGAAATTCATGATTTTCTTTCTGACTACAAATTGATCAACCGGCGAGATAAAGATTTCCTAACAGCTGTTTACTGTTATGACATTTAATAGTATGAGTGTTTAATGTTAATATGGCTATCGAGTCGATTTTTGAATAAGCGAACAATCGACTTTTGATGAAAAAAAGTCGAAATCGATTATAGGTTTAGTCGAAAATAGTTGGGAAAATCAAAAACTTAAACAAAGTCGAAAAAATGTTAAAAGTCGGTAAATAATCGAAAAAAGTAGAAAATAGTAGTTTAATAAATTATTCTAATTTAAAGGAATAGTTTCTTAATAGTCTTTATTTATATATTTATACATCATCAAACTGATCGAAAAGTAATATTTTTGCGTGTAATCAGCACTATCATTAGATAGATTTGTTTGTTAATTAAAAAATATACTCGAAAGCCTTGTATTCATTTCATATGTTAAAATACATATTAAAAGACTATAAGAGTCGAAAATAGTCTAAAAAATCGAAAATGATCGAAAAGTTGAAAAAACTCTCTTTAAAAACTTTTGGAAATTGTCGAGAAATTGACTTTCTTGATACCAGATAGTCGAAAAGTCGATAATAGTAGAACAGTCGATAATAGTATAACAGTCGATAATAGTCGAAAAGCTGAAAAAATTCGGAAAAAATCAAAAATGATCGAAAAGTTGAAAATAGTCAGAAAAATCGAAGAGTCAAAAAATCGAATATTCCAAATTTAAAAAAGTCGAAAAATCGACTATTTAAAAATTTAAAAAAGTTATTAATATTACATATTGATGTGTTGTTTTGGGTTGTCCGGAAAATATAATAGAAGTTTTAATTTATATCCCTATCAAATAATTATATATATTTGTTTTCTAGTTTTTATATTTTTATTGTAAATTTTTTTATTTTATTTAATTACTATTTTTTATTATTATCTTTTATCATTATTTGGAAAATTTTATATCAAATTTATGACTTGGGGACTAAATTATAGAGCGTTACGAAAATCCACAGGCCTTATGTACATATATGTTTTTGGTTGAAAACTTTAATCACGCCATGAGTGAGTAGGTAAAAGAAATGAAACATATACATATAGGGGGTTTCATACAATCAAATAAATGTCTCGTATAGTTGATAAACTGTACAAATTCACAAGCTCGTAAAAAAATGTCGAAAAAATATTTACTCGCAATAATACACAATAATTTGTGAGAAGTGTTCATGAAACACGTGAGTAAAACGTATAAATTTACTAATTGTTCGTGACTACTATACTGTCTGCTAACGTATATTTATATTAAAAGGTATATGACAATATTAAATGTTTCAGAGGATTTTTATAAAATTCTTTTAGTGTATATATAATTATTTTCTATGAAAAATGTTAAAATCATTTGAATTTTGCACAAAATACACATATGAAATAAAATTTTCATTTTACTTATAAATCCGTAATAAACATAAGAAGTGTAAAACAGATTCGAGTTTTAAAGCCATACTTTTGAAGCAAATAAGTTACTTTATTGGTATAATTATTTGATTAGGGGATTTGAATATTATTAAATCTGATTAGCGATTCGATTAAATTACCTATAATATATATCATACTAATCTCATGCCGTTCATTTTCAAACGTTTTCCAACACTAACGATCAGCTGTGCCAAATAACATCATTCATTTCCAGCTGACTTCTGATTGTGTAAAACATTTTCTTTGCATTTAGTGAAATAAAAATTAAAAAAAAATATATATATTGTTATTACAGTTTTATTCAATTAAAATAATAAAATATGTTAACAGCTTTGAAACAACTTTCCAAAACACAAGTAGCTAAAAGATATTTACACACAACCGCCAAGCAAAATGGTTACATAGTATTGTAAGTAGAAAATGAATGAATGAGTAACTTGTGCCCGGCATGAGGTCTATCTGATAACCAAAGAAATTCTCAATAATATTCTAATATTATAGAGTACCCGAAATAGGAGAGGATGGCCAAGCAGGAGATGTTATTGTTAAGCCTGATGGTCTACCAGCCTTCAATGAAATAACCATTGAGAATTGTTTGGGTGCTATTGGAAGTCAAGCTGGTGCTGTGGAAAAACTGGTGAAGAGGATCGAAAACGATATACACGAAATGAAAGAAAATGAAAAATTGGATTTGGGACAAGTATTTAGAGAACTTGATGAGGCCACTGGACCTTTAGATACTACATGGGGTATAGCTAAAGCTTTGTATTTGGGTAATAGTAATCTGATACCTACTAAATCCTACATGAATATACACGAAAGAGCCCGTAATGCTAGAGCTTCACGTTTTTGCAATAAAGTTGTGTATGAGGCCTTGCAAGAACAAAATCCTGAAGAGTTGAAAGATGCCGAACAGAAAAGATTGTTGCAAAAGTACTTATTGGAGGGTAATTTAAATGGTCTTTCTTTAAGCAATGACAGTCGTAATGGTCTTAAGGAAGTACTCATGCGTTTAGGCAAAGAAAGAACTAATTTTAAAAACAAAGTTAATGTTTCTGTACACAGTTTTGCCCATGTTGTTCATGACTATCAATTGGTACGTGATTTTCCTGCGACTTTATTGGAAGCCACTGCTATCGATTCTCATAGACCCACAACTCAAGGTCCTTGGAAATTTACTCTACAACCGCAAATTGTAGAAGGTTTTCTAAAGTACTGCCCAGATCGCACTCATCGTTGGAATATTTGGCAGGCTAATGTGCGCAAATGCTCTAATCATATGGACAAGAGTTTGGAAAACAGTACCCATTTAGAAAAGATAAGAGCTTTTCGTAAACGACAAGCTAATGCCTTGGGATATCCCAATTTCGCCACCATGTCTATGCAAACAAAAATGGTTAAAGATGTTTCAGAATTAAAGCAAACCTTTGCAAAACTTTTACAATTTGCAGGACCTGCCCAGTCAGTAGAAATTGAAGATTTACAACAATTTGCTTCTAATAGTGGCTTTGAGCATAAACTAGATCTATATGATGTCACCTACTGGCAGAGAAAATATTTGTTATCCGAACACAAACTGGATGAGGAGGCTTTAAGAGTATATTTCCCTTTGCCTAGAGTATTTTCGGGTCTATTTTCTTTGTCGGAAAAATTATTCAATATTAAAATCGTAGAGCGAAAAGATGCTCAAGTGTGGCAGCCTGCTGTAAAATACTTTGATGTTTTTGATTGTGATTATAATGGTGGCTCTCATCCAATTGGTGGATTTTATGTTGACTGTTATTCGAAAGAAAATAAATTTGGTAAAAATAATGGTTGGATGGTTAGCATACGTAATCGTAACGAAGCTGCCAAATCTTCACCACTGTGTGCTTTGATATTCAATTTCAATGCTCCCGTAGATGATAAGCCATATCTATTAAATGTAGACGATTTAAAAATGGTATTTAAAACATTTGGTTCTGCCATGCAACATGTCTTGACAAAAGCTCGTTTCACCGATTTGGCTGGTGTTTCCAATATTGAATGGGACGCCTCACAGGTGGCAGGATATGTTATGAGTAACTTCTTGGACAATCCAACTATTTTGAAATCAGTATCTGGTCATATTGAAAGTGATGAACCTTTACCTGATGATTTAGCTAAGAATGTACGTCTATTTAAAACCCATATGGCTGGCTATAATCTATGTCAAGAATTATACCTTTCTGATTTGGACATTGAGTTACATCAATCGGACAACTTTTGGTTAGAAATTGTACGTAAACTTTGGCCTGTATACCGTTGCATGCCTTTAGAAAAGAAAGATTCACATCCTTGTTCATTAACGGAAATCTTTTCGGGAGATTGGGGTGCTGCCTACTTTTCTCATCTCTATTCAAAAATAATTGCAGCCGATATTTCAGCCGCTTTCCAACAAAATCCACAAGACTATTCAGAAACTGGAAAACGTTTCAAGCAGACCTTCCTTTCATCTGGTGGCACTGTACCCACAGCCGAAGTTTTCCGTCGTTTCCGTGGTCGTGATCCCTCTGTTGAAGCTTTACTACGATCCCTGGACATATACCGTGAATCACAAACTTCCGGTGAATTGTAACGAAATTTCTATTTGTATTTGAAGTACATAACTAATTAATAAAATACATATTTTGTTGTAGTAGATAAAGGCATATTTTTTAATTTTATCAATATAACTGAAATAAATAAAATTCTAATGATGAAATGTTATCAATTGAAAATTGTCATTGTACTATATTGAAAATAAAACCGAATTAAATTTATTAATTAAATTTTTTAGAGATTAAAAAGATTAAAAGCACTTTGAATAGGAATTTAATAATATATTACCATTGGAGCCACTACAGTGTTGGCAGACTTGCAAAATTCTTACATAGACCAGAGATATTAAGAAAATTACAATGCACTGGTGTGAACAATAAAATTATAATAAAATTTTCATTTTTTGTTTAATATTTTTTAAACAAAACAAAAGTTTTAATTTTCTGAAAGAAAACTACACATATAAGTTTTTCTATCTTTGGAACCTGTTTATGCAATAGAAAACGAGTTGGTGGTGAACAGAAATTAAATATGAAATGGAAGTAAATAAATCTGTAATTCTTAAGTGCAATGTATATGTCATGGTTTAAACAGAAAATTCCACCAACAGTGCTTATTTTAAGGAGCGATTTCATAACGTTGGCTTCGTCGGAAACTCTGCACATAATATGTTTTTCAATATTTATATTATATTTATATACTATATAGCTCGACCGTATAAAAGTAATTTTGGGTATTGTTGGATCATGGTTCATGTAATAATCCACTGTTACTTCAGTCAATCTTTTTGGATAAAGGGAAGATCGAGCATAGCGTTTACGCAAAATATTTCAATACAACTGATAATCCAGACCGCTTCATTGTTTCTTTGAACAGCAATGTAATAAAAAGTAAAACCTTAAATTAATAAGAATTTGGGAACTTTGCCGACTTACAAGAGATAATTTTAGGGAAATTTTTTCCCGTAGAAAAACTCTAATTATAAATATTTTTAGACTCTTCACCACAGATGCATAGGGTATATATAAGTTTGTCTTTCCATTTGTAATTTCTACAATATTCATCAAAAAAGGATATATATTCTGGATCCTTAATTATAAATTCAAAATAAATTCTAAATAAAATTTAATTTTTTGGAGTACATAATTTGTATATAATTTTATTTACTTAAATAAACAAAAATTATTAAATTCTAATAATAGAAAACAAAATTAAAATTATTCATAAATATGATACTGGTACAACCCTAAGTGGTGTGTTGGCTGGAATCGCCCAAACTAGCGAACATTATTTTCCTCCAGCGTATGGGATAATTTACATCCTTAAAAATTGGTTCTGTATTCTGAAACCAGTCATAGTATCTTTTATAATCCTGAATTGGAGACTCATACGCTTGGATTGAAAACACATCCCGAGACCACAATATTGCCCGCCTAACACCCGCTGCGGCTACACCAAACCTTAGACTGTTCATGCTTAGCTATATTTTGGGGTCCAATCTCCTTTCTCTTTTGGGTCGTTTTACAAATGCCCATCGGCTCGACTCTAAAATAAATTTGGGACTCACCCGAAAATAGGAATGAGTATCCAATGTCTGTCTTGCCAATGTTAAATGTTCTCTGGGCAAATTGAATTCAGCTGTGTGATTCCTTTTTTAGAAATAAAGAGGTTTTTTCACAGCACATGAAACAAGCTCAAGACGGCAGCCTCCATCCTTTGCCCTCCGGCCTAAATGTTCGAGTCTACAATTTTCCAATTTTAGATTATGACTAACCTCCCGAGCAGTAATTTTTGTTTGGGGCATTTCCTTAACTCCCGCGCGATCAAATTTATCGCTGGTCTTGCTGTAGTTATACGACGGTTCTTCCTCCAAGATGTTTTCACAATACCTATCTCACGATTTTTTTTTGTTAATTTTTTCGAAAAACTGGTTGAATTTATTACATTGAATCACAGATAGTTTTTTGGTTTCCTCTGGACCAAATTACTAAAATCATTTATAATTTTAATTTTTAAATCTTCAGAAATTTTGACTTTAGCCATTTTGCGTGGATTATAATTAATTATTATTATACGTAAAGATTACAAAAAGAAGTTATGAATAATTATCAGAATAAAACAAGTATTGTGAAATAACTGTAAAACATGATGCCTTTTACATTGATTTTCTTAATATGCTTTTTGATTCAGTCTTTTTTATTACAGAAGTTTTAATGTTTCCATTGTTTTGTCAATACCGCAATACTGAATATTTTTTATTTTGATTTTTATTATCAGATTTTAATTAAATACGCTTTTAATTTTTTGCTAGTTTATGTAAATATAAGTTGTTGATTTTTTAAATGTTTTAGGATTTTGCCATATTTGTTTAATATTTCGAAAAAGTTTCCATTGTATTGTCATTCACTGTAGTATATATGTATGTTTTATTTTTGCACGAAAAATTAAAAATCTTTTTTCAACATTTTTTTCCGGAAAAAGTCGGTCCGTTAGTATCCGATATATAGGCCAAAACTCATTTTTACACTTTTTGGAGTTTTTATATAAGCTACGGGTTTTTTTTAATTATCCAAATTCGTTAGGCCAAAAATGTATTTAATTTTAAATAATTAATACGATAACAGCTTGATTTTAATAACAAATTTTAATATTTAATTGCTATTTATTAGAGCCATTTTTAAAATATGATACAGAGGACCTGTTAGCCTTTCAAGTATTCTTCTTTCTTTTTCAGAAAAATTGAAATAAATCGGTTCAATAAAAACTAAAATGTCGGTCAAAATACATTTTGATTTTTTATTTAAGTTAATCCTAAATATTTTTTTTTTTAAAATTTTCAGTTAGTTCAAAAACCGAGTTATTGGTCAAAAAAAAAAAATAATAATAATAATAATAAATAAGTAACTTTTATTGAAAACAAAAACAATTGTAGTACGTGTGCCTCTTTGAGTAATTTTGATCAATTGGCGGTTTTTTAAAGCTTTATATCTATGTTAATAATCTATGGTTAAGAGTGTAAAGGATTCGGTATAGGATTTCGTTAATATATAGCTCTGTTTCTATTTTTTTATTATTGTACAATCAAAATAGGAACAAATAAAAATATATACATTGGATCTAAATACACTGAAGTTTCGTGTAACTGAATTATTTTCAATTTATTATTGTCTCTCTAGCACAAAAATAACTATTAATATTCTTAAAATCAGTTATTATGTATTATATACAGTTAGGGACAAAACTATTTGTACACCTCATATATTTGGTATACCTTCAATAGTTTATAAGATTTAAAATTGTCGTTATGCAGTATTATTCTAAATATATTTTTATTTAATTAAGTTATAAAAACAAAATTAATATCCAACACATCTATTTTAAAAAAATACAAAATTAATGAAAATTCATGGGGACAAAAGTATTGTACATATAATCTACACCTACTTATAATTCTTTAATATTGGAAATTAATATTTTGTGCGGTCCTGCTTTTGCATCTATCACGGCCTGTAATCTTCTGGCATCGATCGGACCAAATTTCTCGTTTCATCTGGAGATATTTTCCCCTCTAGGCTTCCTCAAATCAAATTATTTAAGTCTCAATCCCTGCTCGGACGTGCTGTGTTAGTGACTTTACGTCAAAATATTCCAAACAAGCGCTCCGAGGTTTAAGTAAGTGATGGAGGAGAATTAAGTTGTCTTGGTGCATGGTAAGCAACCACCCCTTCACTGAAACGCGCTGTATATTTCGGGTCATTTTCCCTGTTTGCAATCCATCTTTGCCCAAAACCCAAAACCATCTACGGAATCCTTCAAATTGTCTTCCAATATAAGTTTATATTACTGGGCCATTACACCACTATTAAATACCCATTCGCCCTACCCCACTGGTCTGCTTATTGCCCCCATACCATAATCACTCACCCATGTTTCACTGTGTGGTCAAATTGTTAACATCAACCGCATGCATATTTTTTTTTTTTGCCACCACTCCCCTGCTATCATTTCCGAAAAAGAAAACGTGGTTCCATCCAGTAAAACAACTATTCCAAAATAGGAAATGCGTGGTTTTTTTTACTAATGCAGCCGTCTTTGCGGGAATTCTACCTGCATACCGCCAGAATGTAATCCTCCCTACCGCACTGGCTGCTATTGCCCACCAGACCATAACACTTCCCCCACCATGTTTCACTGTGGTAAATTGTAACAATCTAACGCCTGTATTTTTTTTGCGCACACACTCCCCTGTCTATCGATATTCCGGAAAAGATTGACTTTTTCATCAGTAAACACAACCCTATTCCCAAAATAGAATGCTGTTTTTACTAATAACCGTTTCTTGCGGGAAATTCTACTGCATATCCCGCAGAATGTAATCCTCCTACTGTTTGGATAACAATTGTTCCGGGAGTATTCGCGATTTCAGCCTAATTTTGAGTTATCTCTGGATTTCTTGCCACTTCTGTATCACCAAGTTCGCTTCCCGGCCTGGAAACACCCCTTTTCCGTCCATCTTGCGCACATCTTCAACAGAATCCCGCTGCTTTTTTATAGCTTGATTTACAAGTATTTCTGGTGGGAATGTTTGCCAAATTTACCTAAATTACTAATATTTCCGGAGAGATTTCCTTTATTTCTCAATAATTAAAATTTTAATATCAAAAACTTTTGTCCCAATAATTTTGCATTACAATTGTACTTTTTTTATAACAATGTTGTTAAATATTAGAGTTTATTTTTTATCAAATATAATTCAATAATGGACCCTGAATTAAAAGCTACATAATAATATTTTATTCTTATTAAAATAGAGAGATATAGCGAAGCATGGGGGTGTACAAATAGTTTTGTTCCTAACTGTATGTATTTTCTCTAATTTAAAAAAGAAAATAAATAATTAATCTGCTGAATTTTTTGTTTCGCCCTTCTGAACTTACCCAAATATGACCCTCATTTTAGCAATGTCCTTAATTTAAGAAGTTAATGTAATAAAAAAAACGAAAATTCTCCAATAAAACAAGTCGTTCAATGAGTATGCCCAAGAAACACCAACGTTCACGTATTGAAAAATAAAACATATTAATATAATGTTTAGCAAGAAAGAAATTTTATTGGGTTGTTCCTTTTTCCAAATCCTGCAATGCATTTCCAGTTTATGATGCATGAAACAAAATTTCTACATTCAGTTTTCCAATATATGAATTACTTAATAAGTAGTCCAATTCGTAAATAGTTTTAAATTAAACAATATAATTTCTTTCGGAATTGATCATTTTTAGATTATGACAAAAACTTCAATTCGGCCTCATTTTTTTTTTTTTTGTTAATAAGCTTGTTTAACAAAATTTTCTTATAAAGCAACTAAGTGATCATTTTCGAACATTTTAATTTTGTATGTTTTTCGTTTATTTTAATTATTTATTAATTTGTTATTATTTTTGTAACGCAATTTACAATTACTGTGTTTGATGATTATTTTAAATTTTTGCAAATATTCATATTTAGTTTTTGTTTTTGTTTTTGTTTTAACATAGAATCATATTTATTATTTAAAATGATGTTTTTTTTCATAATGCTGTGTATAATAAATTATTATTATTATTATTTTTTAAATTTCTTTTTATATTTTATAAAATAATATTGGTGTTTTACACATACATAAATAGTAATAACGAATATTGTACCTAATATGGCTTTAATAATATTTAAAATGTGTGTGAGTCGTGTGAGTCTGTGTTGTAGGTATTTCCTATAATTATGATTTTAATTTGTTACATTTGAAATTTTTAAGTTTTCAGTATTTTATTATTTATTTATTTTTTTTTCTTGTTTCATTAAAAAAAGCTGGAGGCATATTGTAGAATGCTGTCTAAAAGAGGAGCTTCTTAAAGACAAATATTATAATCATATACATACATATATACTATTTGTTTAAATGGAGGGTTTTAGGTGGAAGATTAGGAAAAGTTACTGTAATAGGTGATAGGTTTGTATTTGTTTATGTGTGATAGTGTTTGTGTGTGTGTGTGTGATATACACCTATATATAGTTCATATATGTATTTTTTTGTTGCTTTAAGTGCTTTATTTTTTTTTACTTATTCTTATCAACTAATGATTATAATATGTTTTGTTTTAAGAAATGAAACAGATTCATATTTATCCAAATAATTTTATGCATTGTCCATTTTTTTTTTTTTTTTGTTTTTGTATGATATTTATGTATGTAACGTTTAGGGAATTAATATTAAGTATTAATTTTATTTTGTTATAATTCTATGCGTTTTATTGGTTGTTTTTTTATTTCCATATTTTAAGGCCTAATTTAACTACAAATGTTTTATATATTTTTATAACTTTTTATTATTATTATTATTAGGTATGTAATTAATATAAGTTTTATTCTTTATGCAATTTTAAATTTAAATAATTTTTGGATTTTTTTAAGTTTCTGATTCTTTTCATATTATTATTATTAATTTTATACTTTTCTTGTTTAATAATAGTAAATTTTCTTTTATATTTGTATAATAATATTGTATATTTATTTGTTTAGAAAATATCTGGACATTTTGACCAATCTTGGTTTTTCTTGTGCTCCCAATAGTTACCCGTATGTATGTGCACAATATTGTCAGTACCCTCTTCTCGTTCTTGTGAAAACCAAACGGGAGTATAGGGCGGGAAGGGTTGACCACGGCGTGCTGCTGCCTCAGCCTCTGCTTCCCTTTGTTTTCTTTTAGCTCGTTGTTTCTCTTCGAGACGCAATTTTTCGCGATTACTTTCATCCCATTGGCCATCTTCCATTAGGCGTTGATCAGGTCGTAAACGTGAATCTGTAGGTGCTATACCCTCCTCCATTTCATTAAGTTGTGCCGCCAATAGTGTGAAATTATAGAATTTCTCACTATCTGGCGGTGGCATACGTCTTTGCCAAACTGTTTTATACGCACCCGTCTCATAGACTGGACTGTCTGGTGGTCCTGAAGTCGATAGAGCCGGTGCGATTTCAATTCTACTATCCCAAGCACCACGTATAACCCATTTGACTTCGTTATTGCGATTCATAACCACACCTTTAACACGTCTTTGGGTTTCACGTGAAAAATAGGAGTAGGGTATATACTTAAGCATACACTTTAGACCTGCGGCGCCATTTAGGCCAGTTATTTCCATTTCACCATGTTGATCGACCCACAATTTACCCACAATAATATTATTTACAGTTGTAGTTACCTTACGCCATGTATATTTGTGATCCGTTGCTGGGAATAGACAATACGCACTACCTAATGGTATAATCTGTAAGTGTAAAAAAATGCATACATAGAGGAATTAGATTTTCAATTGTGAAATAAGAGAGAGAGAAAAATATACAAATAATGCTAAAAAAAAAAAACGATTATAACGAGTAGAGTAAATAAAAATAATAATGAACGTAAATAATATTATAAAAGAAAACTAATTCAAACTAATATAAATACCATATAATAGTTAGAGAATATTAGAATATTAAAAGAATTCATTATTTAATTTTTAACAACTTTGAATAAAATTACAAAATAAATGAGAATTAAATTTAATTGTAATATAAAATATTTTTAAACATTTTCAAACACAGTTCCCCAAATGTTTTATTTTACAAATAAGAAAAAATCTATTTCTAAATTTAAAATAAGTTCATTTAACATTTAAATTGAATAAAAAATAATTAGATTCAAACTATAATTTATAGTATATGACT
>MINK01175311.1:4669-21849 GCA_001735545.1 Phormia regina
GATTTTGGAATGCCTATATATATGAAAAGTCTACAATCAAGCCTTTATGCTTTGGACTTACAGTGTAAATAAGTGGAGAGACTTGATATGCATGACAACGTTCTAATGAATGAGATATTTGAGATGGAGAAGGACATCTGTTGGTCATCCTCCTCTTATCTCTCCACTATCGGATTGATTTCTGAGGATCTGGATGGGTTAGACTTATATACACTGTCACGCTTCTATCTGCGAACTCAGTCGGGCTCTCACAGAGGATAGTACTTTTTTTACAAGTTTTGTAATCTCTATTATTGTATTATCGGAACGTCAATTAGTTTTTTTTATATTTTATTATTGTTTTATGTTATATTTAACTTTGCTTGGAAATTATCGATTTCCTTGTTTATCTGTGATATATCTATTTTCCCTGCCTATCTGTTATTGACAGTTTCGTTATTTAGTTTTAAGTGTTAATTATTTAAGTATTTTGCAGACTTTCGCTCTGTCTGTCCTTTTAAATGTGATGAGCAAGCATTGTAATATATTCATTGACATTCAAATCGAATGAAGACCAAACATAATTTAAGTAAGCAGCTGATCTTATATCGTGTATTAGAAAAAAACATAAATAGTTCTAAGAATTGTATGTTATAATATCGCTTTACATGTATTTCGTCTATATAGTACAATAAGACTCAAAAAAAATTACTTACTTACTATTTCTGCAATTGACAACAAAATTCTGAACGTTAAAACAATAATTTTTACTTAAATCAATAGTTTTTATATAATAATTAATTATATTAATTAACTTTCATATAATTTAGAGAATGTCCTACAAAATTTTGTGTTTATATTCCTACCAAAATTGCTCAATACAAAGTTTCTTTTATATACCTTTTGTCCCAGAATAAACCGTTTAATTCTTACCCCTATATCATATCTCATTGCACTCTTCTCGTATTGCTTATGTATATTATCCTTAGTATTTTCCACGATATTATCAGAACCTTTTCTAAGCTCGATTTGAAAGTCGTATCTCTGCAATTTTAGTGCCCACCTAGCCAATCTACCACTTAAGTCATAAGCCATTTTAAACTCGCATGGTCGGTAATGTCCGTAAATGGCATAAGCTCTATATATGGACAAAATCTCTCTATAGGTAATACCGCAGCCAAACATTCCTTCTCCTTAACGCTATAATTCTTTTGAACAGAACTGCACCTACCCCATAGCTGGACGCATCACTTTGCACGAAAAATCTTTTTTTTTTAAATTCGGATGAATTAGAACCCGTGCCAATGTTAGAAATCTCTTTAATTTGTTAAAACTGGTAATAGCTTCCTCCGTCATGTGAAATTTTGAACCTTTCCTGATCAAGACCAAGAAAACTACGTATTTCTCTTATAGATTTATAGCCTTAACTTTGTTTGGGTCTGTTTTCATTAATCCACCTCCTAATATAAATCCTAAGTATTTTAATTTTTTAAAGCAGAATTTCGATTTTTCCAGCCCTATAGTTAAATTAGCATTATCCAAATATTCAGCCACCTTTTCCAGCAGTACTAAATGACTATCGATTACCAATAAATAGTCTCCTTAGCTATTATGGTATTACCTTGTCCATGAGTCTACACAACCTTTGTGCCGCATTATATACACCAAACGGCATCACAGCATATTGATATAATAGGCGACCCGGAATGGTGTAGACTCTTGACTTTTCTTGACAAATTTTAAATCCACACTGCTTATATAGTAAGTTTCGTCTAATCTGCTTAGTATTGCCTCAATATTCTGAATAGGATAGGCCTCCTCTCATTAATCTTCCTCGCATCTAGGCACAGCCTGTTCTTACCAGGTTTCCTTACTAACGCACACCTACTACTCCAAGGGCTTTGACTCTCCTTGATAACTTTTAATTTCAACATCCGATCTACTTCCTCATAAATCAATTCCTGTACCGCTGGCGATACTGGATAATACCGGTCTTTCACTGGGGTTGCTCCTTCAATGAGTTCGATTTTATGTTCCTCTATATTCGTTCTTCCCAATCCATATTTTACAAAGAATTTAAATTTTGATTTGACTCTTTCAGTTTCTCTAATTGGTCAGTTTACAATTCATGTTGATCTATTTTATTGGGTAATTTTCGGCTGTTTTCTCTATACCAATTTCTTCATTTTTAAATATTTTTGGAGCCAGATTAAAAGTTCTCCAATAATTTACCCCTATATAAGCCCGCAGAATCAAATCCGGACATAAATAAAATTGTATGTTTCTCGTTTTGCCTTTAAAATCTGTTGATATATTTATTTCCTCCGATTGTTTTAATCCCAACAAAAACGGGATCTACTCTTAACTCTAGCTCATCTATTATTTCCTGACAATCTTTGCCTAATATGCTTGCAGCTGCACCAGAATCTAATAAACCTTTTAGTTCTATTTTTCTGCGCTACAAATTAGTACTGAAGATTTGATTTTCTAAAATTCCAATTTTTAATATTTTCTAAATATTTACGACAAAAACAATTTACTTTTCTATTTTCCTCATCCCCTACAGTTTGCATGCTTCTATCGCTCATGATTCGTCGGGAGTCTGAGTAAGCGTGACTCTCCCGAATTCTTCACACTCCTTCTGTCGTTTTCCGTACAATTTGGACACGTAGGAGTAATAACGCCATTTAACCCACATTTATTGCAGAATAAATTCTTCTGAACAGATTGACAATCAACAAAGGAATGTCCAGATTAATGAATTACTATTGTTCTGAAAATTACCAGCTCGGGGCATTCTTTTGTTGAATTTTATTTCCTCTACTTCTACTTTCATATTAAAAGGGTTTTCACAAACTTCCTCTACCGTACGTCTTGGTGGTATAAATCTATTTGGATGTGCATTAGTTGTATTTTCTCTTTTAAAATAATTTCTCTCTACTTCCTTACACCCATCCCTCAATTGTTCTACCGTATAAATCCTCATAGGATATAATATTTGTGAGATGTTAGGTCTTAAATTTATTTTAATTTATTACTTCATGTTTAGGAATAAATGTTTAAAGACGGCCTCGTAGCTTTCTCATAGCATGGAAATAAGAGTCAATCGATTCCCCTATACGTTGACGTCTTTCCTCGAAATCCCTCATAAATTCATTTTCACTGCTATTCGATCTATACTGTTGCAATAGGGCATTTTTCAAATCTGCCCATTTCTGGATTCCCTTTTGTTGTATTATGAACCAGTACCAATCTTTTGCTTCTCCCTTTAATAGTTGATGGAATTCACCAATTATATGTTCCCAAGGACAAAAATGATGTTTTTCAAATATTTTACTCGAAATATGATATCCTCGATATGTAGATTATCCGTATTACCATCAAACATCACATCCCATTTATCTATCCGATAAATGTTCCCATTTGGTGGTCGATAAACATTGGAATGGTGCTTATTAAATGTTTCATTACTATTTGATTGTAAATACTGAAACTGTAATCGACGGGGCAATATATCCTGGACGCTATCATCCTCTCTATTCCTTATTATACTATCCATATTTATTGACCCTAATCCCTCAGAGGTTTTATCTATTATGATTAATTTTTGTATTTCTTTTAACATTTCAGCAAAGCCGGATCGTAAACTTTCCTGGATTTTATTATTTATATTTTTCTCTAAACAAAAATGGTACTCAGGATTGGATTCCTGAATTAAATCCCTCAACAAGTTAGTATATTCTCCCGATGTTTTCTCCACTAGAGGTACATTATTTTTCAGAACACTCTCTACCAACAAAAACCATACATAAAACCGAACAACCGTAACATAACATTACACTTGTAACAGGCCACAGAGTGTCAATGTCCTTTTCCCCTTGGCCTTGAACATATATTATCTCAAAAGATAAGTATAAGCGGCAATCGCATTAAATGCAACTCTGCTCTAGGTACCACCTTTATGGGCAAATTTTGTTCTATTTATATAACAAGCCTTCATGCCACACTTTGTCAAAGGCTTAGGATACGTCATTGAAGAGAGCGGAATAATATTTCTTTTCTTCAAACGTTTTGTTTATAACATTTACAAGTCTGTGTGTTTGTTGGAGAGTTCTGTGTTTCCTTCTAAATTCGAATTGATGATTGGGTATACATTGGCTTATTAGCGGGTATAGCTTGTTCATTAGGAGCTTCTCAAATAGCTTAGACATATTAGATAATAGACTTATGGGTCTATACGAATCTAGTTTTGTGTGATCTTTCCTTGGCTTAGGTATCATGGTAATCAGTGATACCTTCCATTCTAGTGGATAATATTCAAGGCTTAATATGGCATTAAAAATATAAAGTATTATATAAAGTATTATTAGCTCCAAAAGCATCTGGTCCCTTTTTAGAGTTTAAATCAAAGGGGTTCAACTGCTCTGAAATGGGGCACAACAGGTGGCAACTCAATTATGTCATTTGATTAGTTTGGGGGTGAATACATTCTTTAAATGACTAACAAACAGATTTCCTTTTTCAGTATCGTTTCTTGCCCATTCACCATTTGCATTACGTAAAGGTGGTCTACTTATTACAGGTCTCTTGAGGGATTTTGTGGCTCGCCATAATGAGTAATCTGATTGAGGCGTTGTATCCAGATTTTCCAGATAATTTCACAAAGATACATTTTTTCGGTACTCCAGAAACTTAGAAAGCCTTTTTTGGCATTCTTTTGGATTCGATTTCAGTTGCGGGGATATGTGAAGTTGCCACTCTCTTCGAACTCTTCTTATTTCAGTCAAGACATCAGCAGAATAAATTCTATTCTATTCAGCAGCAAGTTTAAGGTTTCTATCAAAATTATTGAGAGATAGATCGATTTCTTTTGGTGAACATATTGATATATTCTCTGTGCAGTGAGTACTTAGGTATTTCGTATATTTTAGCCAATTTATCCTTTTTCCTTATATCGCTAGGTTACCAGTCGGGGATACAATTTCTTGGGGGCTCATAGCATAACAATAGCGGGTGAGTGATCTGATGACAATTCTAGAGATGATTCGCTTTAATTAGTTCCATTGAGATATTTTTTATAACACCGAAATCGATGACGTCCGGTATTTTGTGTGGATCAATGGGCCAGTATGTGGGGTTTCGGATCGAAATTACATTCAAACCCATTTTAGAAATTGTATTAAACAAATTGTATCCCCAGAATGTATGCTTAGTGTTATAATCGCCAGCCGCCAGAAAACGGGGTCCTAGTGATTTATAAAAACTGTTGTATTGATTTTCTGTAATTGAAAATCTGGGGGGTGAGTATATCGAAGAAATCACTAAGTTTCTATAACAATCATCAAAATCAATAGATTGTTGTAGCTTGAAGATAATCTTCACAAAGATCACACATTAGGTAGTGTTTAATGCGGGTTTTTATGAGAATAGCTGAACCTCCACATGCTCTTCCTCTGGGGTCTTTTGTATCATAAAACACATATCCATTTATTTGGAATATGCTTCTGGACGTCAAATGTGTTTCGGAAACTAGCATTATATCTACTTGTTGTTTTTTTAGAAAATATTCGAGTTCGTTTTTATGTTGGTGTATGCCGTTTGCATTTCAAAAACATATTTTCAAACAGTTCATGGCTTATTTAGTATTGTTCGCAACAATATTGATTGATCTTAAGAATTTCCTGCATCATATTGCTCATAGAGTTTGTAAAATTATTTAGTGTTTGTACAAGCGTCTCTATTGTAGATGCTAGCCTGGTAAAATTGGATTTGTTCCGTTACTTGTAAATTTGAGTTGGAGTTAGATTTAGGCAGTGAATTTTGGGTTCGATTTGTTCTGAGAACGTTTGCGTATGAATCTTTATTCGCAGAAGGCTCTATTAAATAAGGATAGTTCGTCTTCAAAGTATCTGGTGGTTGAGTGGAGGGAATTCTAGATTTCTGGCCTAAGGATCGTTTGACATATGAATATACTGGGCAACCTCTTTAATTGACGGTATGGTTTCCACCACAATTACTGCATTTTTTAGTCGTAGAATCATGTTTATATTTGTCACATTCGGACGAATTGTGCAGTTCGCCACAAACAACACAAACTGGTGGTAACCTACAGTAGGCGTGAGTATGTCCATACTCCCGGCAGTTTAAATATTGGACGGGCCCCGATCGTTTATGTGGCTTTTCTATAGTGAATCTACGGTGCAATAAGTATCTGATATTATACATGGGGTGGGTTTCGCCTTTTTCAGTTTTATATCGCCGAATTTTATTACAATTTCGAATGTTCATTACATTTTTTATTTTGTACCCCTTGTCTTCTATGCTTTGTTTTATTTCAATTGGATCCACGTTAGAGTCAATTCCCTTAATAACAACTTGGAGACCCTTGCTATACTTTAATTGATACGTATAAAAATACTTTTTACTACCTTCAAAGCCTGACACAACTTTGCGGTAATCGTTCTCTTGACTAACTTGAATTTTTGTCTCATTTATATTTCCACTCTTTATGGGGATCACATTCTCTCATTTTCTGTTCATAGCATTTTGACATTGTGCGCTGTAGTTTTACACTAACAAAATACAAGGAATTGTTGTTTTTGTAGATGTGCGAGTACTTTGTTATTATATTATATTGTTGTCTACAAAAACAACAATTCCTTGTATTTTGTTAGTGTAAAGCTACTGCACACAATGTCAAAATGATATGAACTGAAAATGAGAGAATAAAGGAGAGGAAGTCTAAAATAATCAAAACAATTTGACAGTAAGGCGAGTTGTATCAATGAAAAAATTGTAAACTGTATACTTGTAAAATTGTATACTTTCTAATTATACTATGCTGTGAATTTTTGAACGTGAATTATATACCTTACTTTTAGGCGGAATTAAAACTTGTTTATTATCTGACAGTTGTTTATTATCAGCTGTTTTTGTTTTCTTTTGTTGAACATTCATCAATTGCCAATAGAGCAGGGGAGCAAGAACTAGTGCGATTGCTTGGTTTGGCGGTCAAAAACAGGCTGTCATCAATTCTTTTATTTGTTTTGTTAATAGTATCATCTTCAACACTCACAGTAATATAAGCATTTCTGCCATTTACACTGAGTCTTCTCTCACTTGAATTTGCACTAAAGTGACTCATAAAAGAGTAATCTTATTATTTTTTTTCATACACTTCTGCACTTATTTTTTTATCAATAAAATATAAAAATATAAAACACAGATTTTATTTGTTTTATTATTTATTATTTGGGTGAATTTTTATAACTGGTCGTAAATTTATTATTAAAGAAGGTGACTTTTTTAGTACACCCCAGCCTATTGAAGCAGGTTTGCCCTAAGGTTGTGTACCTGATATATACTTACGACTAATAGTCAAACCCATACAACAACATTTGCAGATGATACAGATATTTGAGGCACCCATGAACGCCCACAGGAGGCAACTCGAATTTTGCAGGATAATATATTTGATATTGAGAGATTGCTAAAAAATGGAAAATAAAAATAAATGAACAAAAATATACACATATAACATTTACCTTACGTAATAAATAACCAAGTAATACCACAGCAATCGGAGGTTATATTCCTCGGAATACATTTCAATCGACGCCTTAATTGGATGAAAAGTTGACCCAAATGAAGTTGAAAGCACTCCAAATAAATTGGCTAATTCTATGCTCAGTCTAGATTGTAAACTACTCCTCTATAACACAGTTTTAAAGCCAATGTGGACTTATGGGATCCAGTTATGGGGTACGGCCTCAGCATCAAATATTGAGAAAATACAGAGACGGCAAAACAAAATATTGCGAACTATAACCGCAGACCCTCGGTATGTAAGGAATACTAACATACATAAGGATCAAAACGTTCCTTTGGTAAGAGTTGTAATAAAAGAACATGCAGGAGCATACTTGAAGAGGTTGAAAAATACACCCTAACCCACTAGCACGAAATATACTAAGAAGTAATGGACACATCCAATTGAGAAGAAGAAACGCCGCAGAACTGAGCCGAAGTTAAACCATATGCATTAAAATCGCTTTTAGTCCGACGTTGGTTGGACTAAATAGATATTAAGATTTTGATTTAAAATTTGATTAATACTAAATTTCCAGTTTCCACTAACACATAGTGATAGTGCAAAATTTTTAACTACAATATTTACCTTTTAGTGGTAAGTTAAAAAATATCAGCCTCACTCACTAATCACTAATTAGTGATAGTTAAAATTTTTTCAGCCCAAGCCTAGTACAAAATTTTTTTCTTCACTAAATACTTTAGTGCAAAAAACAACCCTCCACTAATGTTAGTGCAACATAAAAGTTGTTCACTAAATTAAAAGATGATTTAATATTTGATTAAACTTTCTTCACCAAATACAAAATAAAGACTAATCGCAATAATTTTAAACTTAAATGTAATTTTAAAATATTATCTTGTACACAAAAAAATATTTCCTTACAATATTCGAGACTTCCAAAATACCATCAATGAATGGATACATTTTTCGGGTGAACCAACACATTTACTCTCTCTAAATCTTTAGGCTTTGACGGTTTGTAGAATGATGAATCCAGGTTCTTAATTAAATATCTAAAATTAATATATATATACATATAATACTATATATATATATTGATATAATATATATACTATATAATATATATAATATATAATTATATATATACTATAATAATATATATATTATATATGATATATATATATATATATTATATATATTATTATTATATATATATACCTCTCTAAAGATACGGAATGCAATTTTCGTATACATGTATATATACGAAAATATTAAATAAGCTTTATAGTATAAGCTTTATATTGGTTTTTAAATGAATAAAATAGGATTTAAAGGTAAGAAGTTTAAACATTTAAAGTTACATATCATTAAAGATAATAACCAAAAATATCTAAAATTTATAAAAAAAAAAATTTTGTATGAAAAAAATTATAGTAACTTAAAAAATTAAAAATAGTAGATTTTCTTCTCCCAGAACAATTGTTTTATATAGCTTTTTCATATATTCAAAGAAAATTAAAATCAAAAAGGTAGACATTTTTTAAAAGTGCATCTTAAAATTTCATTTCCATTATGAATGCATTTTTGAATATTGATGTTATTTTTAAATGACTACATTTATAGTAGATATATTTATCTTACATATGCAATTTAAATCATTAAAATCTGTTAAAAACTTTTGGAGTTTTTAAGTTTAAAGTTACACACTTTTGCAATATTTTTGACTTTTTAGAAAATGAAATTCTTAAATAAATGCGGTAATTTTTTTAAATTCAAAAAAATAAAAATAGAGTTATTAAAATAGCTCCATAGGGAGCATTAAACATTGTTTTCATTATATTTTATTTTCAACTAATTAGATACAAATGACTGAACAAAGCATAATATTTGAAAAACCTATTTTAATAATTAACAGAGCATAATATTTGAAAAACCTATTTTCTTAAAAAGGCGGAGGCCACTGTCTTGGACACCACAGGAGCTACTGTAACCACGACTGACTGGACGAATATCCCGGGTTCAGTTGGTCGCGAAACTGCTGGGATAGTTAGGGAGGAGTATTGGCGGGGCGGCTTTGATTCGGACGAAGACTCTGACCACCTCTCGGCCATTCACAGTCTACGACCGATGAGCAGGACATTCGTATGATGTCTTCCGAGCCGCTTAACGCGAGTACGGACGAACAAATCTCAGAGACCCAAGCCAAGGCAGACGATGACAAAGCCGACCTGGACAAGACTGCACACGACTAACGTACAAGACTGGCGGGATATAAGCGCTCACTCAGGTTCTTAAAGACGTCGGACGCGCGCGATCTATCGTCTTTAACGCCCCGGAAAAAGCGCTTGAAGCGTAAACATACCTACCACATTCGGAAGTATGAAGCAATGTAATGCTTAATACTACCAGTAAAGACAACGACGGATAAAAACCAGAAAGAGTCTGTTCACTCAGCTAAAGCTGTGCCTCAGCCAATTTCTGGACCGATCACAGTCACCAGCTCGGTGAACCTTGATGTTTATCCTTCAACATCTATAGGGGCCTCATCGGTTTCGAAGAGAGGTGAGGAGCAGTCCTGTACTCCAAAGTCTGTACTCCAAAGTCCTTACTCCATTGGTCCAGCAGGCACACCTAGTAACAGACGGCAAAGGTCAGGTGAATCGCAAGTGTATGAGGGCAAGCAATTGAAACCTTGAACTTATTTGCCATCAGCACTTAAGCTACAAGTAGCTATCATAGATCGTGGTCACCCAAGGGTAATATGACTAACGACCGATGGCTACTTCTGGAGGAGAAGATTTTGAGGGCACTAATCGCACTCGCACGCTGCGAAGATGATTCCTTCACTGCGTTCGATGGAGCCAAATGGTTAAAGGAAGTCAAGATCATCGGACGTGGAAATGTGAATGCTCTTAACTTTCTCAAAAACACCATCCGAGGGCTTGGCGAGCTCTGGTCCAATGCAAAAATAGAGATCGTCCCTCTTGACCAAGTACCTTTTCAGACGACAGTGCGAGTGTGGGTCCCTCCTCCTATTTTGGAGGATAAAGGCATACTAACACTCATTAAACGATTCAACGAGGACGCTCTAGAGACAAGGGAGATGGTAAAGATCTCTGGATTAAAATTAGTTCAGAGTCACTCCGTCTTCTACGTTCCTGCCAAGGAGTGATAAAATATGGGCTGATCCAGCTGACGTTAATTCTGCCCCCTGAAAAATGCAATGATGACTCAAAGCGGTCTGAAAGTGGTGCAAATTAATTTGCATCACTCCGAAGCAGCGACGGATGACTGCTGCGATTCATGGAGAAGAAAGAAATCCACGTGGCCTGGCTACTATCCAGGGTTCTTGGATTAAGAACCCTGGATAGTAGCCAGTTAATTTTAAGGCATTCGGTCACGAAAATATGTGCTCCTTTCTCCAACAAAAGAGAGTAAAATCAGAAGCTGTATATTGATCAGAAAAGATGTCAAAGCTTTTCTTATATCTAATTATAGATCGTGTGATTTAACGGTGGCAGCGCTTGAACGTCGAGGATTAATTTAATATTGTATAAATTTGTATATTATACGTTACTTGTAAATCACTTTTATTATAAACCGATTTTATATTATATTTTTGGAGAATATTAATTGGAGACTAAAACTGCATTAATACTCTCAATCTATTATGTGTCTATCATTTATACTACACCAAGAGGATGGAGAGAGGTCACAGTGGTATTTATCCCCAAAGCGGGCACTACATGATGTAGTCGGAACTTAAGTGTAGATCAACAGATAACAAACTGGATTGGTAACATGCTCAGCAGGGCCGTTAATTCCAGCTTGGATTTGAGTATGACAAGGAAAGTTGTGACGAGAGGCACCTCCCAGGGCGGCGTAATATCTCCACTTCTATGGAACCTCGTCGTATAAGAAATACGTTTTCAACTCTCCAGGAAAGTTATTAAAGTAGTTCCATATGCGGACGACGTTGTGCTTCCCATCAGGGGAAAAATTCTTCCCATACTGAGTGATTTGATGGAATCGGCCTTAAACGAACGAGCGGTAATTAGAACAATTCTTGCCTATGAAGCACTAGTCTGATGGAGTGCAGTCAATACAAGGACCTATCTCTCCATTCTGGACAGTGTACAGAGACTAGCTTGTCTTGCAATTACGTGAGGGATGAATTCGATCTCTGTAGAAATTGTTTAGATGAAGAGGAGATAGAAACTACAGAGCATCTTTTATGTGATTGTTCCTTTTATCCAGGGAATCACAATGGGTCACATAAGGCCTCAGAGTGGACTCGATAAATTTTTAGCGAGCTGCCTACACAACCTAACATACAACAAGCATATTCAAATGAAATCCGAACACTGAAGTAGCTCAGGAGATTGCCCAAGACATAAGGAAAAATTTTCCACATCATGAGATTCCGGACTAAGTACTTTAATTATCACTGCAATCATAGTTGAATATAACTGAGAACCGAATAAGATATTTAACTTTCCATTGCCGGATTAAAATGGATTGTAAATTTACAGAGAAAAATGGTTAGAAAATTGCTATTCTACTTATTTCTAAAACTCAATGAAATTTTATTGTGGATCATTTTTTGGGTATCCGCACAATTGTTATTCAAATGTATATCAAAAATGTATATAAAATTCCAAATTTGAGCAAGAAAATCAAATAAAAAGATATTTAAAAATTAATTAAAAATGTGGAATTAAATAATTGTTAAAGTAGTGACTGATGAATCTATTTTCCGAAAATGTTTAAGGTAATTTAATAGTGAGATCAAAATAGCTTCAATAACATGATTAACTAAGAACTTGAAGTGCCTTTATCTTAGATAATGCATCTTCGCCGCACAAAATATAACTAAGAAACTTACAATTAAGTTCTCTTTACAACAAACTTCTATAAATATTACATAAAATAAACTTATTGTCATAATTAAAAATAATTTTATCTTGGATATTTCCTCAAGGAAATTATATGCTAAATTGTTGTTACAATACCATATTATGTTGAAAATTTTTAATACCGCTACTTTTAACACTATAATTATCTCGGTATCTTTGTCAATTACGGTAACGAACATTAAACGGTATTTAATCGTTATTTACAATGGTATTTGTTTCCAAAAATGATATGTCGAAATTCTACAAAGAAGTAAATAATTCTCTCGACTTCTTTCTAAAAAATGAATTGAGAATTAGTAAAAAATAAACAACATAAATTACAATTTCGAAAACTTACATCACTTTGCTTTATTTATTTAATAAAGATAAAGATTAGACATACATTTTAATATATATTTTATTTAAAAATAACTAAAAGTTCTTTGGTATAGAAAAAAGAAAATGTATAAATATCTATATATACTAATTTGTATGCATAGATATATAGTTAATTTACAATTAAGAACATCGTTAAAAATAATTTTAAATTATTTTACAATTACTAATTTTGCATTCTAATGTGTAGGATGATGTTGCACACTTCAATTTATTTGTTATTATTAAATATACTTTATTACACTTATTCGTCATAACTTCAGTTGACTTAACTTTGTTTATTTTATGCAGGAGACGAACTAAAACATAAATAGGTCAAAAGATTTCCAATAAATAGGCACTGCTAGAACATTAACTATGGAAATTAATACTAAACCGTTTGTTTTTTTTTTTAATTAGAACCACACACATATTTCAACTTATAAAATCATAGGAATGTTTCACACTTTCAAATTATAAAGAAACTTGTAAACTTGTCAAGTTAATCAAACAATTATTTCATCAAAATGTTATCATAATTACTGTAACAAAACTGTACGGAAAACATTTTTTTTTTGAACCAGATTTTTTTAGAAAAATATATATTTAGCAATGTGCTGCATTAACACCTAAAATTATATTTTTAATCAATTAGTCTAGTTTCGTTTCGTTCAAATGAAAGTGCTTTAAAAATAATTTAATATTTTAAATTATTATAATGATGAAGAAATTACCGAAGTTAACCAACAATTCTAGTACTTATATTGGTCTATTTTAATGTTCAACTATTATATATAAACGACTTCTTTAAAAATTTATATAAATTGATCCATCGCAATTTAGTTTTATAGTAGTACAAATTACTAATTTTTCAATGCAAACATATGAATATCATTACAAATCACAATATGAAGTTCTTAGAAATGTCTAGTTAAAGTTTTTTGACACTATTTTCTTGTGTATATTATTTAACATGATTTACAAAATGTCGTGTTTTGATAAATATTACCGCCTCTTTTTATGGATCTTTTGAAATTTACGCCTTTTTAGAATCATGTCATATAAAGCTTCAAGACCTTCTTGTAGTCCTTCACCTGTTATAGCACATGCTGGTTGTATGTACCAACCCTTGTATTGTGTTGACATGCTGTTAGCATTACTACAAGACTTTATGTTGCTATTTTGTAATATTGCAGAATTATTAATATTGGATGTTGTGGCAGATGATGTCAATTTTGAAATATTGTCATTATTGGTGATGGTGCAGCTGCTGGGTATATTAGATGAGGTTGGAGTACATACTAAAGAGGATGGTGAGGACTGATGTGTTACCAAAATCGATTGTAATTCCTGCGTTACCAAAGATTTTTGTGATGTATGCTGTTGGTTTAATTTAAGCTGTTGTTGGTAATGATAGGAGTCTTGCAGCGAAGTTGAAGAATAATTTTTTAATGAGGGAGTTTTATTTCTTACATCATTATTTGCGCGGGTATTTTGTTGATTGGATGGTGAAGATGATGACAATTTTGAATTGAGTTGTGAAGATGTATTACCAACACCTATATCCCCATAACTGTCTTCATAGTGTTCATCTTCTGTAGGCTTAATAGTAGCCACAATGTTACCAGTTGAAGATGAACACGATTTAAGAACCGAACTTATATTCATAGAATTTGGTGTAAGCAGTTCATGCAAACCTAAAAGCTTTTCCAATTCTTTAGGCTCACGAGCACCAGGTAAGTCTTGTTTATTTGCCAATATTAAAACTGGAACGCCCTGCAAGTAATAACATGAAGTATGTATATAATTAAATGATTGTTTTGATTGTAATGGAGTTGATTTCAATTAAATTATATATAAAGTGTACAGCTAAGGTACCCCGGTTGAAATAAAACTTTTTTTGGTTAAGATTGTTTTTGAGAATATTTAAATACACTGTTTTGTTCATTGTTTCCTCTATAAATACCAAATGAACTACACCGCAGCTGACATAAAGCCCCATACCATGACACTACCCCCTTCCATGCTTAACTTTTTTGCTCATATTTTCCGAATTAAGCTCTTCATTTTTCTTCCTCCAAACTAAGGCACATCCCACAGTGATTCGTTCCCATATAACGACTAGACAAAAGTAGGAGTAATTTTAGATTTATGAAATTTTGTATACTAATAAAATTTGATATAATTAAGAAAAGGACGAAGTTAAAAAAAAAATCAGTGCAAGGACTCTTATCGTCTCATACATCCTGACATTTTAAAAAGCCATATTTTCCACAAATTTAAAAAAAATAATAATAATTCTAAAAACTGGTCATAGTAGTACCATAATTATGTGGAGTAAGGTCTATAGTAGCTACATCCTTTTTAATAAAAACTTCGTAAATCTTCTAAAATGACACATAATATAAAATAACTTTTGAATATTCTTGCAGTTGGCAATGTTTGTTGAATTTGGACAAATGACATATAAATTATGGAAATATATATTTTTTTAATAATATAAATATTAGTAAGGATTACTCATACGGATGGCTGTACATGAAAAATGTACAAATATTACTGACAAAGTTATATTAGAGTGCAAAATGTTTTTTAATGATTAGAATAATAACTAGAATAATTTTGCAAAAAATTATAATTTTTCGTTCTTTAAAAAAATAGAAATTACAAGAATGCTGAGCAAAAAGTGGTTCTATTCTTTATTGACTACTATTCAGGAGAAAAGGGGGAATAAAAAACAAAAAATAAATTTAAAAACCATGATTTACATTTAGTCAATTTTTATATTTTTCGTGTAAAAGCAGTTTTAATAAAATCCAAATTTCCAAACAAATTTTAACAATAATTCACGAAGCAATCAAGAAGATAAAATATATTGTTTTTAGCGCAAGTTATAAACTTACAGAAAAAATGTGGAAATATATTTTTACCAATTATTTAAGTAGAGCTATTAAAACTAAAATTTTTCAATATACAGATTTTTGCTATAAATCTTCTGATTTTGAAGCCTTCTAGTGGCATGACTATGTCTTCTAAAAATATAAGACATACCTTTTTAAAAACTTTACATTATTAGCTATTAGAAAAATGTAATATGTTTTAAAATTATTACTGTTGTATTTTTGCAATGAAACGTTATACTTTGACTCGTCCAAAAAATTACTTTCCCCACTGCTTTTTTTATACTCATTTGCGAAATCTATACCTTTTCTTTTTATTTACTTCGTAAATGTAAGGCTTCTTGCGTGCTGTGCGACCGTTATACGCAGCTGTTTGGATCGATCTTCGTACTGTTTTCGCAGAAACACTTTTGTATAAAGAATTCTTTAACTCTCTAGCAACCTTTGCTGCACTTTTAAATGGATCTTTCTTTCGAAGGTGTCCCGCCTTGGCTTATTTTTAACTCGATTTTCTTTTTTAAAACATACAACTTTTGTATGGTTGATTTCAGAATAAGATCTTCCCATTTTATGGTTATAATTGCATTATTTCTCCCTCCATTGATAATTCCTTTCGATAAATTTTTGTAGATCACTTTTTTTTGAATAAAACAATGTTTTGTTGCTAATTCTACTAACAATAACTACTTCATGAAGTATTTTAAATGTACCAGATTTTAACAGATTTTTATAAAAATAATAGCGTTGCCAATACTTTTTTGAAACATAATAAGAGGTACCAAGACTTTAGCTGTGTAATTTTTTTTCGATCGTTATGATATTTTTTTTTTTTTTTGGATTATTGTACATAATTTCAACCGGGGCACCTTGACTTATGATGCTCATTGTTAGTTCTTGAAATGAGAATTTAAACGATATTTAATTTCGAAGAGTAGAAAGTATAGTTACATCAATACTATATATTTTTCCAGGCTTTTAAAAATGTCGGTTTTGAGATAAAATGATTTAATTTGAAGATGTCTAACTCTGACTTTGGAGTTTTTGATGTACAAATTAAAAATATATTTTTGGCTTTACACTAAAACTTTACTTTACAAGCGAAACTTAAGCTTTGTGATTTGAGACATGATGTCTGTAGTTATTTCATAGACATATGTGTTGTGAAGTCCGCTAGCTGTGCGTTTGACGTAGAATCTCTTTAGTGAAAGCATTAGTTAAGTGTCTTATTGCTTTCACTAAAGAGATTCTATGTCAAACGCACAGGTAGCGGACTGGACAGCACTTGTGTCTATTGAAAATAACTCAGTAAACTCCATATAGATGACAAAAAAATTACTAGAACGAATATGTATCATTGCATTAGCTTATGAATGCATATGGATTTAAAAATGTCGAAAATTCTGTTTTGTACATGAAAATATCCAAGGCTATTGAAATTATTACCAAATACTAATATTTTCGAATTTTCAATGAATTTTC
>MINK01175315.1:0-10492 GCA_001735545.1 Phormia regina
AATTTTGAGTTCCTCTCTTCAATTTTTAGGCGAAATATTATATATTTTCGAAAAGAACAAAGTGAAAGCTTTCAAACAAGACATAAGTGGTTAATATAGATAAAGAAATGCGAAAGTTAAGTGCAGATATACACGAAACATGAACAAACGTATACCAAAATCATAAGAGAATCCTCCCAATGCCAAATTTCACATAACTATTGATTTTGAGTTTATTTCCCAAGTACTTTCTGGCAACTACTATACATCACTGGAAAGTGCAATTTAAGGACTTTGAAATTATCTATAAACGGTTAATACTACTGGAGAAATAAAAGAGTTAAGTGTGATGGTATATGAACCATAAGAAGTTATCAAAAATGTCCGCAGTGACATATTTCCTAGATAAGTCAATTTTGAGTTCCTCTCTTCAATTTTTAGGCGAAATATTATATATTTTCGAAAAGAACAAAGTGAAAGCTTTCAAACAAGACATAAGTGGTTAATATAGATAAAGAAATGCGAAAGTTAAGTGCAGATATACACGAAACATGAACAAACTATACCAAAATCATAAGAGAATCCTCCCAATGCCAAATTTCACATAACTATTGATTTTGAGTTTATTTCCCAAATACTATTATACATCACTGGAAAGTGCAATTTAAGGACTTTGAAATTATCTATAAACGGTTAATATGCTGGAGAAATAAAAGAGTTAAGTGTGATGGTATATGAACCATAAGAAGTTATCAAAAATGTCCGCAGTGACATATTTCCTAGATAAGTCAATTTTGAGTTCCTCTCTTCAATTTTTAGGCGAAATATTATATATTTTCGAAAAGAACAAAGTGAAAGCTTTCAAACAAGACATAAGTGGTTAATATAGATAAAGAAATGCGAAAGTTAAGTGCAGATATACACGAAACATGAACAAGTATACCAAAATCATAAGAGAATCCTCCCAATGCCAAATTTCACATAACTATTGATTTTGAGTTTATTTCCCAATACTTTCTGGCAACTACTATACATCACTGGAAAGTGCAATTTAAGGACTTTGAAATTATCTATAAATGGTTATTATACTGGAGAAATAAAAGAGTTAAGTGTGATGGTATATGAACCATAAGAAGTTATCAAAAATGTCCGCAGTGACATATTTCCTAGATAAGTCAATTTTGAGTTCCTCTCTTCAATTTTTAGGCGAAATATTATATATTTTCGAAAAGAACAAAGTGAAAGCTTTCAAACAAGACATAAGTGGTTAATATAGATAAAGAAATGCGAAAGTTAAGTGCAGATATACACGAAACATGAACAAACGTATACCAAAATCATAAGAGAATCCTCCCAATGCCAAATTTCACATAACTATTGATTTTGAGTTTATTTCCCAATACTTTCTGGCAACTACTATACATCACTGGAAAGTGCAATTTAAGGACTTTGAAATTATCTATAAACGGTTAATATGCTGGAGAAATAAAAGAGTTAAGTGTGATGGTATATGAACCATAAGAAGTTATCAAAAATGTCCGCAGTGACATATTTCCTAGATAAGTCAATTTTGAGTTCCTCTCTTCAATTTTTAGGCGAAATATTATATATTTTCGAAAAGAACAAAGTGAAAGCTTTCAAACAAGACATAAGTGGTTAATATAGATAAAGAAATGCGAAAGTTAAGTGCAGATATACACGAAACATGAACAAACGTATACCAAAATCATAAGAGAATCCTCCCAATGCCAAATTTCACATAACTATTGATTTTGAGTTTATTTCCCAAGTACTTTCTGGCAACTCTATACATCACTGGAAAGTGCAATTTAAGGACTTTGAAATTATCTATAAACGGTTAATATGCTGGAGAAATAAAAGAGTTAAGTGTGATGGTATATGAACCATAAGAAGTTATCAAAAATGTCCGCAGTGACATATTTCCTAGATAAGTCAATTTTGAGTTCCTCTCTTCAATTTTTAGGCGAAATATTATATATTTTCGAAAAGAACAAAGTGAAAGCTTTCAAACAAGACATAAGTGGTTAATATAGATAAAGAAATGCGAAAGTTAAGTGCAGATATACACGAAACATGAACAAACGTATACCAAAATCATAAGAGAATCCTCCCAATGCCAAATTTCACATAACTATTGATTTTGAGTTTATTTCCCAAGTACTTTCTGGCAACTACTATACATCACTGGAAAGTGCAATTTAAGACTTTGAAATTATCTATAAACGGTTAATATTGCTGGAGAAATAAAAGAGTTAAGTGTGATGGTATATGAACCATAAGAAGTTATCAAAAATGTCCGCAGTGACATATTTCCTAGATAAGTCAATTTTGAGTTCCTCTCTTCAATTTTTAGGCGAAATATTATATATTTTCGAAAAGAACAAAGTGAAAGCTTTCAAACAAGACATAAGTGGTTAATATAGATAAAGAAATGCGAAAGTTAAGTGCAGATATACACGAAACATGAACAAAGTATACCAAAATCATAAGAGAATCCTCCCAATGCCAAATTTCACATAACTATTGATTTTGAGTTTATTTCCCAAGTACTTTCTGGCAACTACTATACATCACTGGAAAGTGCAATTTAAGGACTTTGAAATTATCTATAAATGGTTAATATGCTGGAGAATAAAAAGAGTTAAGTGTGATGGTATATGAACCATAAGAAGTTATCAAAAATGTCCGCAGTGACATATTTCCTAGATAAGTCAATTTTGAGTTCCTCTCTTCAATTTTTAGGCGAAATATTATATATTTTCGAAAAGAACAAAGTGAAAGCTTTCAAACAAGACATAAGTGGTTAATATAGATAAAGAAATGCGAAAGTTAAGTGCAGATATACACGAAACATGAACAAACGTATACCAAAATCATAAGAGAATCCTCCCAATGCCAAATTTCACATAACTATTGATTTTGAGTTTATTTCCCAAATACTTTCTGGCAACTACTATACATCACTGGAAAGTGCAATTTAAGGACTTTGAAATTATCTATAAACGGTTAATATTGCTGGAGAAATAAAAGAGTTAAGTGTGATGGTATATGAACCATAAGAAGTTATCAAAAATGTCCGCAGTGACATATTTCCTAGATAAGTCAATTTTGAGTTCCTCTCTTCAATTTTTAGGCGAAATATTATATATTTTCGAAAAGAACAAAGTGAAAGCTTTCAAACAAGACATAAGTGGTTAATATAGATAAAGAAATGCGAAAGTTAAGTGCAGATATACACGAAATATGAACAAAGTATACCAAAATCATAAGAGAATCCTCCCAATGCCAAATTTCACATAACTATTGATTTTGAGTTTATTTCCCAAGTACTTTCTGGCAACTACTATACATCACTGGAAAGTGCAATTTAAGGACTTTGAAATTATCTATAAATGGTTAATACTGCTGGAGAAATAAAAGAGTTAAGTGTGATGGTATATGAACCATAAGAGTTATCAAAAATGTCCGCAGTGACATATTTCCTAGATAAGTCAATTTTGAGTTCCTCTCTTCAATCTTTTAGGCGAAATATTATATATTTTCGAAAGAACAAAGTGAAAGCTTTCAAACAAGACATAAGTGGTTAATATAGATAAAAAAATGCGAAAGTTAAGTGCAGATATACACGAAACATGAACAAAGTATACCAAAATCAAAGAGAATCCTCCCAATGCCAAATTTCACATAACTATTGATTTTGAGTTTATTTCCCAAATACTTTCTGGCAACTACTATACATCACTGGAAAGTGCAATTTAAGGACTTTGAAATTATCTATAAACGTTAATATGCTGGAGAAATAAAGAGTTAAGTGTGATGGTATATGAACCATAAAAGTAATCAAAAATGTCCGCAGTGACATATTTCCTAGATAAGTCAATTTTGAGTTCCTCTCTCAACTTTTAGGCGAAATATTATATATTTTCGAAAAGAACAAAGTGAAAGCTTTCAAACAAGACATAAGTGGTTAATATAGATAAAGAAATGCGAAAGTTAAGTGCAGATATACACGAAACATGAACAAACTATACCAAAATCATAAGAGAATCCTCCCAATGCCAAATTTCACATAACTATTGATTTTGAGTTTATTTCCCAAGTACTTTCTGGCAACTACTATACATCACTGGAAAGTGCAATTTAAGGACTTTGAAATTATCTATAAACGGTTAATATGCTGGAGAAATAAAATGGTTAAGTGTGATGGTATATGAACCATAAGAAGTTATCAAAAATGTCCGCAGTGACATATTTCCTAGATAAGTCAATTTTGAGTTCCTCTCTTCAATTTTTAGGCGAAATATTATATATTTTCGAAAAGAACAAAGTGAAAGCTTTCAAACAAGACATAAGTGGTTAATATAGATAAAGAAATGCGAAAGTTAAGTGCAGATATACACGAACATGAACAAACTATACCAAAATCATAAGAGAATCCTCCCAATGCCAAATTTCACATAACTATTGATTTTGAGTTTATTTCCCAAGTACTTTCTGGCAACTACTATACATCACTGGAAAGTGCAATTTAAGGACTTTGAAATTATCTATAAATGGTTAATACTGCTGGAGAAATAAAAGAGTTAAGTGTGATGGTATATGAACCATAAGAAGTTATCAAAAATGTCCGCAGTGACATATTTCCTAGATAAGTCAATTTTGAGTTCCTCTCTTCAATTTTTAGGCGAAATATTATATATTTTCGAAAAGAACAAAGTGAAAGCTTTCAAACAAGACATAAGTGGTTAATATAGATAAAGAAATGCGAAAGTTAAGTGCAGATATACACGAACATGAACAAACTATACCAAAATCATAAGAGAATCCTCCCAATGCCAAATTTCACATAACTATTGATTTTGAGTTTATTTCCCAAGTACTTTCTGGCAACTACTATACATCACTGGAAAGTGCAATTTAAGGACTTTGAAATTATCTATAAACGGTTAATATGCTGGAGAAAATAAAAGGTTAAGTGTGATGGTATATGAACCATAAGAAGTTATCAAAAATGTCCGCAGTGACATATTTCCTAGATAAGTCAATTTTGAGTTCCTCTCTTCAACTATTTATGCGAAATATTATATATTTTCGAAAAGAACAAAGTGAAAGCTTTCAAACAAGACATAAGTGGTTAATATAGATAAAGAAATGCGAAAGTTAAGTGCAGATATACACGAAACATGAACAAACTATACCAAAATCATAAGAAGATCCTCCCAATGCCAAATTTCACATAACTATTGATTTTGAGTTTATTTCCCAAGTACTTTCTGGCAACTACTATACATCACTGGAAAGTGCAATTTAAGGACTTTGAAATTATCTATAAACGGTTAATATTGCTGGAGAAATAAAAAGTTAAGTCTCATGGTATATGAACCATAAGAAGTTATCAAAAATGTCCGCAGTGACATATTTCCTAGATAAGTCAATTTTGAGTTCCTCTCTTCAACTTTTATTCGAAATATTATATATTTTCGAAAAGAACAAAGTGAAAGCTTTCAAACAAGACATAAGTGGTTAATATAGATAAAGAAATGCGAAAGTTAAGTGCAGATATACACGAAATATGAACAAAGTATACCAAAATCATAAGAGAATCCTCCCAATGCCAAATTTCACATAACTATTGATTTTGAGTTTATTTCCCAAGTACTTTCTGGCAACTACTATACATCACTGGAAAGTGCAATTTAAGGACTTTGAAATTATCTATAAACGGTTAATACTTGCTGGAGAAATAAAAAGTTAAGTCTCATGGTATATGAACCATAAGAAGTTATCAAAAATGTCCGCAGTGACATATTTCCTAGATAAGTCAATTTTGAGTTCCTCTCTTCAATTTTTAGGCGAAATATTATATATTTTCGAAAAGAACAAAGTGAAAGCTTTCAAACAAGACATAAGTGGTTAATATAGATAAAGAAATGCGAAAGTTAAGTGCAGATATACACGAACATGAACAAATATACCAAATCATAAGAGAATCCTCCCAATGCCAAATTTCACATAACTATTGATTTTGAGTTTATTTCCCAAGTACTTTCTGGCAACTACTATACATCACTGGAAAGTGCAATTTAAGGACTTTGAAATTATCTATAAACGGTTAATATTGCTGGAGAAATAAAAGAGTTAAGTGTGATGGTATATGAACCATAAAAGTTATCAAAAATGTCCGCAGTGACATATTTCCTAGATAAGTCAATTTTGAGTTCCTCTCTTCAATTTTTAGGCGAAATATTATATATTTTCGAAAAGAACAAAGTGAAAGCTTTCAAACAAGACATAAGTGGTTAATATAGATAAAGAAATGCGAAAGTTAAGTGCAGATATACACGAAACATGAACAAACTATACCAAAATCATAAGAGAATCCTCCCAATGCCAAATTTCACATAACTATTGATTTTGAGTTTATTTCCCAAGTACTTTCTGGCAACTACTATACATCACTGGAAAGTGCAATTTAAGTACTTTGAAATTATCTATAAACGGTTAATATTGCTGGAGAAATAAAAAGTTAAGTCTCATGGTATATGAACCATAAGAAGTTATCAAAAATGTCCGCAGTGACATATTTCCTAGATAAGTCAATTTTGAGTTCCTCTCTTCAACTATTTAGGCGAAATATTATATATTTTCGAAAAGAACAAAGTGAAAGCTTTCAAACAAGACATAAGTGGTTAATATAGATAAAGAAATGCGAAAGTTAAGTGCAGATATACACGAAACATGAACAAATATACCAAAATCATAAGAGAATCCTCCCAATGCCAAATTTCACATAACTATTGATTTTGAGTTTATTTCCCAATACTTTCTGGCAACTATTATACATCACTGGAAAGTGCAATTTAAGGACTTTGAAATTATCTATAAATGGTTAATACGCTGGAGAAATAAAAGAGTTAAGTGTGATGGTATATGAACCATAAGAAGTTATCAAAAATGTCCGCAGTGACATATTTCCTAGATAAGTCAATTTTGAGTTCCTCTCTTCAACTTTTAGGCGAAATATTATAATTTTCGAAAAGAACAAAGTGAAAGCTTTCAAACAAGACATAAGTGGTTAATATAGATAAAGAAATGCGAAAGTTAAGTGCAGATATACACGAAATATGAACAAAGTATACCAAAATCATAAGAGAATCCTCCCAATGCCAAATTTCACATAACTATTGATTTTGAGTTTATTTCCCAATACTTTCTGGCAACTATATACATCACTGGAAAGTGCAATTTAAGGACTTTGAAATTATCTATAAATGGTTAATATGCTGGAGAAATAAAATGGTTAAGTGTGATGGTATATGAACCATAAGAAGTTATCAAAAATGTCCGCAGTGACATATTTCCTAGATAAGTCAATTTTGAGTTCCTCTCTTCATTTTAGGCGAAATATTATATATTTTCGAAAAGAACAAAGTGAAAGCTTTCAAACAAGACATAAGTGGTTAATATAGATAAAGAAATGCGAAAGTTAAGTGCAATATACACGAACATGAACAAACATACCAAAATCATAAGAGAATCCTCCCAATGCCAAATTTCACATAACTATTGATTTTGAGTTTATTTCCCAAGTACTTTCTGGCAACTACTATACATCACTGGAAAGTGCAATTTAAGACTTTGAAATTATCTATAAACGGTTAATATTGCTGGAGAAATAAAAGAGTTAAGTGTGATGGTATATGAACCATAGAAGTTATCAAAAATGTCCGCAGTGACATATTTCCTAGATAAGTCAATTTTGAGTTCCTCTCTTCAACTTTTAGGCGAAATATTATATATTTTCGAAAAGAACAAAGTGAAAGCTTTCAAACAAGACATAAGTGGTTAATATAGATAAAGAAATGCGAAAGTTAAGTGCAGATATACACGAACATGAACAAATTATACCAAAATCATAGAGAATCCTCCCAATGCCAAATTTCACATAACTATTGATTTTGAGTTTATTTCCCAAGTACTTTCTGGCAACTACTATACATCACTGGAAAGTGCAATTTAAGGACTTTGAAATTATCTATAAACGGTTAATATGCTGGAGAAATAAAAGAGTTAAGTGTGATGGTATATGAACCATAAGAAGTTATCAAAAATGTCCGCAGTGACATATTTCCTAGATAAGTCAATTTTGAGTTCCTCTCTTCAACTTTTTAGGCGAAATATTATATTTTCGAAAAGAACAAAGTGAAAGCTTTCAAACAAGACATAAGTGGTTAATATAGATAAAGAAATGCGAAAGTTAAGTGCAGATATACACGAAACTGAACAAAGTATACCAAAATCATAAGAGAATCCTCCCAATGCCAAATTTCACATAACTATTGATTTTGAGTTTATTTCCCAAGTACTTTCTGGCAACTACTTACATCACTGGAAAGTGCAATTTAAGGACTTTGAAATTATCTATAAACACGGTTAATATTGCTGGAGACATAAACAGAGTTAAGTGTGATGTATATGATACCATAAAAGTTATCAAAAAGTCCGAGTGAACATATTTTTCATAGATAAGTTCAATTTTGAGTTCCCCTCTTCAATTTTTTAGGCGAAATATTATATATTTTCGAAAAAAGAACAGTGAAAAGTTTTTTTTAAAAACAAGACATAATGGTAATATAGATAAAGAATGCGAAGTTTAAGTTCAGTATTACACGAAACATGAACCAAACTATACCAAAATCATAAGAGAATCCTCCCAATGCCATTTCACATAACTAATGATTTTGATTTTATTCCACAAATACTTCTGGCAACTATTATACTCACTGAAAAAGTGCATTTAAGGACTTTGAAAATTATCTATAAATGGTAATACTGTTGGAGAATAAAAGAGTTAAGTGTGATTTCTGGTATATGAACCATAAAAGTAATCAAAAATGTCCGCAGTCGCACAATTTCTAGATAAGTCAATTTGAGTTCTCTCTTCAACTTTTTATGTTGACAATATTATGTATTCGAAAAGAACAAAGTGAAAAGCTTTTCAAACAAGACATAAGTGGTTATATAGCTAATAGAAATGCGAAAGTTAAAGTGCAGATATCACACGTAACATGAATAAACTATACCAATCGTAAGAGAATCCTCCCAATGCAAAATTTCAACATAACTACTGATTATTGAGTTTTTATTCCCAAGTACTTTCTGGCAACTACTATAACATCATGGAAAGTGCATTTAAGACTTTTGCAAATTAATCTATAAATGGTTAATATTGCTGAAAATAAAAAGAGTTTAAGTGTGATGGTATAATGAACCATAAAAGTAATCAAAAATGTTCCGCAGTGACATATTTCCTAGATAAGTCAATTTTGAGTTTCCTCTCTTCAACTTATTTATGCGAAATATTATAATTTCGAAAAGATCAAAGTGAAAGCTTTCAACTAGGACATAAGCTGGTTTAATATAGATAAAGAAACTGCGAAAGTTAAGTGCGATATACACGAAACATGAACAAAGTATACCAAATCATAAGAGATCCTCCCAATGCGCAAATTTCGCTAACTATTGATTTTGAGTTTATTTTCACCAAGTACTTTCTGGCAACTACTTATACATCACTTGGAAATGCAATTTAAGTACTTTGAAATTCATCTATAAACGGTTAAATATTCTGGAGAAACTAAAAAATTAAGTCTCATGGTATAGAACCATAGAAAGTTATCAAAAATGTCCGCAGTGACATATTTCCTAGTAAGTCAACTTTGAGTTCCCCTCTTCGAATTTTTTACGTGAAATATTTATATTTTCCGAAAAGAACAAGTGAAGCTTTCAAACAAGATATAAGTGGTTATATAGATAAAGAAATGCGAAAGTTTAAGTGCGATATACACGAAACATGAAACAAACTATACCAAAATCATAAGAGAATGACTCCATGCCAAATTTCACATATATTGGTTTGGGTTTGATTTCCCAAGTACGTTTCTGGCAACTACTTAACATCATTGGGAAAGTGCAATTTAAGTACTTGAATTATCTATAACGGTTTTATATTTGCTGGAGAAATAAAAAAGTTAAGTCTCATGGTATTATGAACCATAAGAAGTTATCAAAAAATGTCCGCAGTGACATATTTCCTAGGACAAGTCAATTTTGATTCCTTTCTTCAATTTTTAGCGGAAATTATATGTATTTTCGATAAAGAACAAAAGTGAAGTTTTTAAACAAGGGACATAAGTGGTTTAATATAGCTAAAGAATGCGAAAGTTAAATGCAGATATAACGTAACATGAATTAAACCTCTCATAGAGAATCACCCAATGCCAGGATTTCACATGACTATTGATTTTGAGTTTTATTTCCCAAGTACTTTCTTGGCAACTACTATATTCACATGGAAAGTTGCAATTTATAACTTTGTTTACATCTATAAACGGTTAATATTCATGGGAGAAAATGAAAAGAGTTAGTGTGATGGTATCACTCGAACATAAGAAGTTATCAAAAAAGTCCGGCATACATTATTTCCTGATAG
>MINK01175316.1:0-27592 GCA_001735545.1 Phormia regina
TCGACCAACGAAGCCCTCAAAAGGGTAAAAATATCGAAGCCCTTCCAGGGTTAAGTGCAACATGCTATAATTATAATAAATGATTTTATAGCTAAAAATTAATTCGTTTCCATATAATAATTATTATAATTCTCCTTTTTTAAGTTTTTCAACATTTGATGATTTAATGATAATAATATTTATAACATTTTTTAATACTTTTTTTAATAAAGTCATTTTGTCATAATTTAGTATTTACTATCATAGTGTGATTTAATTTTATCATATTATAATTTCATTATATAATTTCATTTTGTTTTCACTTTGTCATTTTTCGATTATATTTAATCATTATATATGGGTTCTGGAACTAGTTGTAGAACATTATCTTTTAGTTGTAAAAAGAATTCATTAAATAACACATACAATATTTATGTTTTTTAAAAAGATTACTTTATTAAAAATTATGTGAAAAAAAATATTGTAAAAACTTTATTCTTAAGAGAACTAGGGTCTCTACAATTCAACCTATTTTTTTTAATAATTTTTCAATATTTGGCCTAATTTCTCTACTCACAAACTTGAGTTATATTTTTAGCAGATGTGTTTTGAAGTTTTTGATGATAGAAATATTTGCTTAACGATATCGGTTCGAAATATATACCAAAAAAATTAAGATTTTCTAGTAAATTTTTTGAAATTTAAAATTTCACTTGGAAAACCAAAATTTGGCATGCGATGAAAAATTGTCTTTACAAAATTTACCCTATTTTGAGCTCTAATAGTTCAACTTTGGTAGATTATGTGAGGCTCCTCAACCAAACTACGCTTAAGTGAAATTTTATGTAAATATAACTTGACGATTAGAAGTTGCATACATAATTGCAAAAAAAAATCATGATACTGTGAACTGATCATTATCATAAACGTAAAGCTCTATTACTTTATCGTAAATGTAAATATAGTGAATCAGCTGACACATTTTGCTTATGAGAATTAAATGGTGTAATCAAAAACGTAAACGTAACGCAATAACCTAATTATATTAGGGAGCTCTGTGTTTTTACGTGACAGCTGTAAGAACACTGATGCCACGTTTTTTATTTCAATGTACATGTTTTCTTCACTAAAAATTAAAAAAAAGGAAATAAAATGCAGAGTTGAATAATTTAATTATTATTATTATTATTATTATTATTATTATTATTATTATTATTATTATTATTATTATTATAAATTTAGCGATTTTCAAACAGATTGCGACTTACTAAAAATATGTGTAATTGACATCACTGATGTACTGGCTATATTTAGGTCTTTTGATTATTCATCAACTTCTATTTACATTTTCGTTTTTAAATTTACATTATACGTTTTGACGTAATAGCTGTAAAAACAGTGTTGACGGTTTTTTTGCAATATACCAAATCTGCGTAAAAAATCGCTGTAAAAAATTTTATAAATTGAAAAATTATTTTGCTATTTTCTTCATAAAAAAGAAATCCAAAAATTATTTAAATAAAAAATAGAGTTGAATAATTTAATTATTATTTTTTCATGAAAGCACAAATTTCGTTTTGTTTACAAGTCGCTAAAATGCAACCAATAAATCTATCGATTTTCAAACTGATTGAGACTTACTGAAAATATTTGTTATTGATATCACTAATGTTTATGTGTACAAAACAACAACAAACTATTGGTAAGAATCCATACCATTCCGTTTACATTTACGTTAGAGTAACGGAGTCTTTAGTCCTAGCTTTGAATTTTTGTTATTCCTTACGAAATCTGAGCAGCTTTATTTTAACTACTTAGTTCTTTTATACGATAACAATATTATGTTAAATTATTTTTTCCTCATTTTTTGCTCGAAATAATTAAACGCCTTAGAACTTGAAGTAATATTTTATATAAAATTTTTTTGAGCTCAGGACATTAAAAAAAAAAAAATAATTAATTTTCATAATTTTAACTTTGTATGATCAGTATAATCTAATTGCATATTTAAGAATTACAATTTTGAATAGATTTAATTCCTATGTAGATTATTTGATGCGATCCAGTGTGCAATGACAAAACAATATTAAATTCATGACTTTCCTACATCATTTTCTGTAACTTACAACTAGGAATCTTGGTCTACAAAAACTTGTCTTGTATTTAATTGAAACCTTTTACAACTTACTATAATTTTCCCACAATTAAAAACTCATTTTACATTCAACAAAAAAAAAAAATCTCAGTTTCTCTAGTCAATCAAAAAAATTATGTTGCTTTTTAAAGCATGAATGAAAAAAAAACTACCTACATAAACTAAATAATGCTATTTCTTCCTTTAAAAAAAAGAAACAACAAATATTCTGTTATTGTGTTGATAAAGTACTTACAGTTTAAAGTCAACTTTTGTATATCCGTAACTTAACTTCCTGTCATAACTTTTAACTTGTTGTTTTTGTTATTTTTACGCAGACTAAGTTTTAAATATTTTATATTTAAGTGTACATACACATACATGCATACATATATATATGAATGTATGTAAGTATATGATGCAAGTATTATGTTCTCTCTAGACTGGAAACTGTCTGTATTTATGTTTATTGTAGTAAGTAGTTCTTCTTACAAAAAAGTTCTTTTCTGTTTTATTTTTATTTTTTTTTTAACTTAAAACTGAGTGAAACTTCCTACCGCATGCATGATATTAAATTATGTAATGTGTTTTTTGTTTTTGTCTTTTTCAAAGTCTTGTGATTTTTTATTCTATAGAAAATAACTAAGACTGCTTGTAGATATTTTTATATTAACTAAATTAAAGAGAAAAAAACTGCAGCCATATATATGTACTTTTTTTACATTTTCAAACTGCTGCATCTTAGTAGAACGTTTCATTTTATTTTATGCTGCTCGTATATCAAGTTTAAAACGTCAGCATGAAATAATATCCGTTTTATGTTTCTGGCAGACTTTTTTCACCTTAATATTGTCATCTGAATGTAATAAGACATTTGTAACAAGAATCTGGATAATATGAAGTCAGGTTATGTTGTTTACAAAGCAATGACATTTAATTTTATGTAGGGTGTTTATGATTTTGATTTCAACCACATAAGGAACTTCTTGGTTTCATTATTCTTCAGCTTTATAGTTTTTTTTACAATTATTACCAGTAAACTTACCAAACAATATGTTTTTTATTTTTTATTTTTTTTATTTTCAGGTTGTCATCGTTTACCACACCAAACTACCAGAACTGAACAACTAAAGTTGTAACCCAGTACAAGCATTACGAAAATAGAAAATTGCTTTGTATTTTACGAAAAATAAAAAAGAAAAGAAGATATAAAATAAAAAATTTTATAAATGTATAAAATTTATATTATCAGATTTTAATTGAAAACGTGCTTAATTTTTTGATAAGCAAACTCAATTACTTGCAAAACACACAGACACACACACACACACACTCATAAAAATCACTACTCACCGATAACGAAAATCCTNNAAAACATAATCCAATATGACAGTTAAACTAGCCAAATTGTTTGGTAGTTCAACGAGCAACAACAATTCATCATCACAAGTACCACCACCTTTGCCGCCACCAAATCCGACACCAGTTTACAATTACTATAATCATCTGCAATTGCAGCAGAAATTGCAAAAACCTTATAATCCTTATATGGATGATGAGGATGATGATAATATGTCTTTGTATTCAACAACAGCCTCGATTATGACATCACGCGATCATCCATTCAACAATTCTCAGCGTCCTTTGTTGGCCGATAGGAAACCACAATTGTTGTTGACACAAAATAACAACAATAATGGCAACGGTAATAGTAATAGTAAAAAGAAAAATTCAACCACAAATCAACAGAATTCTCAGACTTCCTATCAGCAACAGCAATTGTTAAAACAACAACAACAGCAAAATCATCATCAACAACAACATTTACAATTACAACAAGAAAAATCTTATATATCACCCTATGTACAACAACAAAAACGTGATAGTGCTAAAGGTTTGCATGGTTTTAATGATTTCGATATTCTATCCCAACAGTACAATCAACACTTACAATCTCCCCATATTGGTTATCCCTATGGTAGTCCCCCCTCACCTACTCGCACATCGGCACATACCCCAACAGCAACAGCCTTGCAAAATACTGATTTTGTATTTGATTCTTCTTTGGCAACATCAACATACGGCAATAATAAACAGCAACAAGCATTTGCTAGTATTTCAACTGCTTTAACCTCTACACCACGTTATGGTAATATCAATAATTATGGTTCTACAACTAGTGCCAATAATTCCATTGTTACACCTTCTTCCTCCTCCACCTCTAACAACAATTCTAACTCACGACCATGTTATGATGTTAATGAAGCTGATTATTATACCGCTAAACCTTCAACGGATGCTATGTTGGGTAAATCATCTCGTTTTGAAGATGATTTTTGTAGTCGTCGTAATATAGATTTTTCAAAGAATACTCATCTTGAGGGTGGTGTCATTGAACATCAACAATTGCAGCAACAACAGCAACAATTACATAGTGGTCCTTTTATTTTTGGCATTCCACCAGAACAACAAACTGATTTTACACGTATGCCTCATGGTGGTCGTTCATTTGGTGATATCTCTGAGGATTCGGGCATTACAAAAGACGATGATAAATATTCTGCTAAAAGAATGGTAAGTGTAAAAAAATGTTGATATATATTTTTTGGTATTAGAAATTAAGATATAAATTAAAAAAAAATTAGGAAAATCTTTATGAGATTATATTTATAACAAGAGGATTCAAGTAAATTAAATATTAAAGGCCAGAAATCACTATATATTTTTTAACACCAATTGTTGAAATATATGTTAATATTCAAAGTAGGGATAAATATATAATTTGCAATAATATAATTTATAAGCCAGAGAAACAATTTAGTTAAACATGATCATTGAAAATATGTTTAATGCTTTTTTTAATAATATCATGGTCACAGATTATTTTTAATAATCTTATGATTATAGATTTTTTTAAATATTATTGTAGTTACCACATAATTGTTTCCGTATTCAAATCAAAACATAAAATATGTTTCTCATAATCATTTATTTTTTTTCTATTCTAGAAGAGAGTAAAATAGCATTAATGTATTAATGCTTGTAGCAAACATATTTTATGTTTACTATAAAAGTAATTTGGTAACAAAAACGAATGTGTGATTACCATAACTATTATATGGCTGTTGCGATTATATACATTTTTCCAGTGACCATAATATTATAAAGAAACTTTTAATATGTTTTGGGGCGACGCTCAATTATATTAATAAGTTTGTGCAGAAATTCTAACGCAGAGAAAATATCTTAAAGGTATACCATTCTGGTATATTTAACAATGTCTAGTTCGATTTAACGATGTCTGTCTGGACGTCTGATCGGTCGGCTGATTGTCCATATAAAGTTCATACGCAAATTTGGTACATGTTTTTTAAACAAGGATATACTTGAATTTAGTTATATTCGGCCTATTCTTTCATCTAAACCCCATTATTTTTTTTCTTTTATATCCTCGTCTTTTAATTGTTTTTAAAATAAATAAATAAATAAATATGTAGTGCATGATCGTTGATAACTCTTTAGCTTGTTTCTTTCATCATATAAGATACAATACCATAACTTCTACTTAATTCATTTGAAACTCAGTTTCATATCATTATATCATATATTTCGTTTGAAATCATTTAAATACTTAAAATTCTAAATCCTAATCTAGTTTCATAACTTGAAATTAAACTCGTATTTTGTAAGTTGCAACTAAATATAAACATTTGTTGCTTCATCATTAAACTTAAGTAAACAAATATTATAAAATTATATTCTACAATATACCAGTTCATTTTGTGGTTTTCTACACCTAAAAACATCAATAGACATGCAAATGCGAATACAAATATTCATACACATATATATTTATAATCCTCTTATGTTGCAATATGTTGGTTAGTATATTACTGTTTACTATACATATTATTGATGCAATAGATTGTTGTTTGCTTCACTTTAAAACTAAACATAGCATGTATAAACTTATGTTGTTTGTTGGGCTTTAAATTGATAACAACCAACCAAGTGGCAGCAATAGAAGCAACAACAACGTAATAATAAGAATAACAAATACATAGATAAAATTATAATTGTACTCTAAAACCTAAAATTTAACTAGAAAATTTATAAATAAAGATAATGAGTTAATCACACAGACATAGTGTACATATACTTATGTACATACATATGTATGTATATTGCAACATATGTATATATTCAAAACAATGTAAATTATATAAACAACAACTTAATGTTGTAACAATGTAGCAAAAAAAAAAAAATAGTTACACCCATTTATGTTACTACAAGTTACTATTCATCATGTTACTACTTTGTTACTTGTATTTAATATTATTTAGTACAAATATTTTGTTTTACAAAATATTTATTTTTTCAATAAATTTACTAAAACAAAAATACATTTTAACTAAAAACTTATCATATAACTCAAGAAGAAAACAAACACTTTATATACTACATACTATTTCAGTCTATTTACAACAAAATTTTAATGAATTTAATATTGTGTAAAGTTTGTTGCATGTAGTATGTAAGAGTTTCACGTACTTTTGTACTTGTATTTTAAATATTTGTAGTCTATTTTAATGTATTGTTTAAATATTTAACCATGTTTTACAAATATTTAACACTTCAAAGTTTTTGTGGTTGTTAGTTTAAGTTTAAAACCTCAACATTATAATAGAAAAATAATTAAATAATAAATTAACAACAAACAACAACTATATACCTACTTACAACAATAGCAGCAGTAGCAGTAGCAACAACAAGAACCTAAAACACAAAATCTACTTAAACAATATTAAGTTTGTTGTTATTTTAGTGGTTGTTTTACAACATTAAGAAAAATTATTTTGGTTAAAATGCTTTAGGCGAAAAATTTAACAAGAACAACATAAAAGTTTCAATAACTTTATTGTTAATTGTTATTGTTGGCTTTTTTTGTTCACTCTATTGTTTTTGTTCAAGTTATAATAATTTAATAATTTGTAGATGAATGCAAAAAGTTGTGTAAAATTATAGTTAAAATTGATTTTGTGCATTTATGATCTAAAGGGGGAAGCAGGGGTTTTAAAAAGAGAGAAATATAAATGATAAATAGCATTGAAAATTTAATTGTGTAAATCAAAAGTTATGAACTATATTAAGGTTTTAAAATGTTATGATAGACATCTGTAGTTAAAATATGTTAGCGACAATAAATAAATGATTGCCACAACTAGGATATTATTGAATATTTTTTATATTAAAAAAACTTTTACATTTAGAGCCAAAGTGTTTCTTTATAGAATGTGAATTATGTTGACTTTTTATAGTTATTAAATGAGGCTTTTTGTACATTATAGTACTCAATTGGGCAGCCGCGAAAATGTTTGGAAATAAATCTGTAACATCTGATCAGCTGGTTGGATTTACATGAAATTTGTTAAGTTTTAAAAGGGGACACAATAGTGCCCTCAGACACGGAGCTAAGGAAGTTTAAAATAGGGTACCTCTAACATAAATGGTTTTTGCTTTTTGTCCGATTTCATATATTTTTATAGACTGTTGAAGGCCCTGATAAAAACATGTTTGCACGTCCTATTTATCTGTTATAGCATTTAAGTTATTTGCATTTGAATTAAGTACCATAATTTTTTTATGCGGATGTTTGTAACTCATAGAAACAGTTATCCACCACTCACCTTAAATTACACCAATCGACTTAGAATCACATTTTAAATATATCTAACGATGTCTGTCCGTCCGTCTAGCTAAACGGCTGGCTGTTCATGTAAACCTTGTGCAAAAAGTACTAATTGCAATTTAGAAGATAATTCAATGAAATTTTTTATGTTGGACTTTTATGTTATAAGGACAAATCCTATTAAAATTGGTTATGATCGGTGCATTATTTCATTTAGTCTCCGTACCAATGTTGCCCAGAAATGGGGTTTCAACACTAAAAAACTCCTTAAAAATAGAAATATTTTTTGTTGAAATTTAGTGAAAAGAACTTCTATAAAAGTAACAATATTTGTACCAAATTTTATAAAGATCGGTCCACAATTGACCATAGCTTCCATATAACCCCTTCCTCAGGAAATCACTTCAGGGCGCATAAATCCTATTAGAATGTTGGTATCAACATAATATTCAACACAAATAACACTTTTATTCAGAATTTTATGAAGATCGATTTATAATTGACCATAGCTCCCATATAAGACCCAATTTCGGGAACCACCCAATATTGCTTAAATACATGTGTATGTTAATATCAGCGTAATATTCTGTATTAGTATTTTTATTTCAAACTTAATACAATTATATGTCCATAGGTAATGGTCGGGCTTGATCGACTATATTAATTTTTGGTCCAATTTTATTTCTTTTTCATATATATCCTAGTATTTGTGACCAATTTTATTAGTTTGTTTTATTTTACTAGTTGAAAAACAAAATTATCCACTGGATATACAAAATTTTGAAGTCGATATCATTACCGGGTCCAAAAATAAATTAATTTGAAAATTTAAATTTAAAAAAATGACGACTTTCCTTAAAAATGTATCCTCAGTCTTCTGAATCTCAAATAAAATTGTCTTTTTTTATTTATTTCATGAAAAAATCTTAAGCCAATTAATCGACATATAAAAATTTGATAATTTTCTGAAAGGTATCTCTACAGAGATGATTTTAAAATAAAAAAAACCAGCCCAATAACTCTAGTGGCCAAGATACACACTCTCCCGAATTTGACCCATTTTTATTTTCGTCTCTATTTTCTAAAATCCCTAAAGCTCAAATCGGCAAACGAATTGCAGTTTACGAATCTATAATATGTTTTAAAAAGCTTTTAATCAAAATCTATGGGACTTCGTAAAAGTGTGGATTTTATAGCAAAAAAAATGTGAAAAAGCACACATTTTTGGGATTTGTAGGATTCTTCTTACAAAAATCTTGAATTTTCAAACACTTTTTCATTTAAATATGATTAAGGGTATATTCGCCGAAAATTTCGTTAGGATATCTTTAATAACAAAGATTTTATTATAGATGGAATATTTATAGTTCCTCAAAAAATTCGATTTTTTATAAAATTTTTGATTTAAATTAAAAAATAAGCAAAAATATGGGCTCGATTTGCCTTATATTAATTAAATTTTTTAAGCTGACATAACTCTTTGTTATATAGAAAAAAGTTTAAATCAATATATATTATGGAACCAAAAATGTGTCACTTTAAAGTTTAATAAATCACGGAAAAAATCCAAAAACATTGAGCTATTGTGGATATGAAAAAGCCATAAGAAAATAAATAATTTGTTCCCGTAGCCAATATTTGAAAATGTCCATATGGTTAAATACCCAAAAAATGAATTTTTCTTTCACTTATTAAGCTTTAAAGACGCATTGTTTCGGTTCTATAAAAAATAAAATAATAATTTTTAGAATTTTCGTTAATTTTTAGGGAGAAAGTTATGGGCGATTTGAGATTCATTGAAAAGAAATTTAACTAATTTTTATTAAATTTTAGGTGACTTAATAAATCATCAATATATATTTTAACAATAAACAGAAAATATGAATAATTTTTTATGACTTAACAAATAAAACGCTTGCAGCCCACCTAAAATTATCAAATAAATAAAAATTCATAAAATTTTAATAAAACTTAAGAGAAATAGATAACATCTAAACAAGTAGGTAAATATTGAAAACAGAAAAATAATAACTTCCTACCTTTAAACGGTGTATTTTCATAAAAAAAACATAACTTTCAACAATTAAAATCAGTCAAGTGTAATTGAATTATTTGCCAAATCACCAAAGCAACAAAAATAAAAAGAAGAATAACTGAACCCACTATATTACAAACAGCCAACTTATTACCTTCATTTAAGCAAAAATGGCAAAGAACAAATAGTGTGAAGTTAAAATTCATACAAATTAAAAAGGAAATTAAGTGTAAAAATGATGGTAATGATGATGATAATGATGATGTTGGTAACAGACACAGACACCCACAACTGAAGCTTTTTCAAACACTTCATTAGTGTAATTTGTAAAGTAACAATATTTTATGGTTAGAAATTTTTAAATTCTAAATGTTATTTTCTTTCTCTCTTTTTATCTCATGTAATGGTTTCCTGACGGGATACATTTTACATAGAACTGAAGAGTTAAGGGAATATTTATATTTTAATGCACTTATATTTAACTGTACCAAAAAAAAAAAAAAAAAAAAAAAAAAAAAAAAAAACTAGTAATAAAAATCTTATTAGCATGATTTAATTAATTCTAGTTCAACACCTTCTCATAGCAGTTTTATTACTTTGGCACCACATATGCATGTGTGTATGTATGTATTGTATAATTTAACATTTCTGGCCTTGTTTAAGTTTTTCTTTTATATTTTTGTCTTGGCTTTTGAAAATCACTGATGTGTTATAAAATATTCTTTTATAAAAGCCTGCTTTTGCAATATGAATGAACATATTCATATACTTACATATATATTTTATATAGAAAATTGCATGCAACTATATCTTTTGCCACATGCAGCAGATGCTTCTCATTACATGTTATTTTTTTTCTTTCTTTATTCATATATTCATTTATTTGTATATGTATATAAAATAACTAAAATTAATTTAATTTTATTTAAGTTTTTTTCAGTTATTTGTACAGTCAGTTTTTAAGAGTATTTTTCTGTTTTTACTCCTATCGAAATTTATGCTACTAAAGCAGGTTAAATTATGTGAAATACCCTATAAAAAAAAAAAAAAAAAAACAAAAAAACAATAGTTTATTTGATTCTATTAAATTTGTATTCAATAGAACAATTAAGTTGTTATGTATAACAAATTTTTGTTTAATTTAACTACAGAAATATTCTGAAATATTTTATTCAGGAATATTTTATAGTTTATAAATTTCACATCAAAATTTAATACACATACTCAAGTAAAAATTAAATAAAAATAAAATTTAATTAATATTTTATTTTTCATTAAAATGTTGAATTCATTCAATCATCTATTTCTTATATCAATAAAATTTTTTAATTGAAATTTATTTATGTGTTAATTTGTTTACAGTTTTCAGCAATTATTATATCAATTGGTGGGACGAGAAAATCGAAAAACTTTTGAATTGAATTATTTAATTTCTAATATATTTGCTGATATTTTTCTTAATATATGAAAATAATTCATTCAATCAAAAACTTGCTCAAATTTACATCTTTGACTAAAATGATTATATCAATTACTAAAAATTTTAAAAAATGAAAACTAAAAAAAATATTTCTAATTAATTAAATCAATCGAGTAGATGATTGAATGAATTAAAATGTATATAGGAAATAAAATCATACCAAAATTTATTTTTTTATTTGTTTTTACTTCAACATATTTAATAAATTTTTATAAAAATTTAATCAATTGAAAAATATAATATTTTTTTCTATGTACCGTTGGAGTTAAATATAATATGTGTTACTATTGTTTATACGTAGGTCTTATTTGCGAAGATACATATAGCAAATAATATTTTTTCCTCATATACTAAAATAAAACTTTTGCTTTAAATAAAAATAGTTGAGAAATTAATCACTCGCTGTTTATACGCAAATTTATCGTGGCTGATATAATTGAAAATTTTATGAACGTAAAAGGTAGTGGGAACATCCCAAGCATTATTTGTAATTAATTTTCGAAACCATGTTGAGCTTTCCTATTGCAGTACTTTAATTCCCTGCAAAAATGCGTATAAACGCATCTTTTTCTACTATATCTTTCATTATATCTTTCATCACAGTTGTAAAGAGAATAAGTTTCTGATTATTTTTATAATTTCTACAACTTTTGTGCGAGATCAAAAAAAGTCGTCCCTCCGTGTGTCTGTTGAAATGAAGCTCACCGATAACTGACATATATATTATATATATAAATAAATAAACAAAAATCCTTTTGAAAATTTTGCTATTGAAATTCAGCAAGATCAGTTTTTAAATGGCATAGTTATGCTTAAAAAACAACGGGTTTTAAATCCGGTTTTGGAGTTTCTAAAGCTTCTGTTTATTAATTTTTGCAAAAAAAGCTTCGGATTTTTTTCCGCAGAAAAAATAAATAAATCGGTTTAATAATAACTGAAATATCGGCTAAAACATATTTTTGATTTTTTGAAGCTCGTGTTTAAGATAAGATTTTTTATTTTTATATGGATAAATATTTTTATAAATTTTTAGTTTTTTTTTTTAATCAACCTAAAACCGAGTTATGGATCTAAATGAAAAATTATTATATAATAAATAAATACACACACAAACTTGTGTATTAAGCATTTTAATATAGATTTATAAATGTGAAAGAGTGAAAGCATACTTTAAGGCGGAAATTTCACTTATCGGTAATATGGTGAGGGGTAGTATAAAAAATTAGCATTAAACGAAAATAGACCACGATATCGTTTTAATCTTTTTTATGGTAATGACTACTATGACCTTGCCTTTAGATCGTTAAACTTTTATAATTGGAGAACAGTTTGGCCAAGTTTGTTAATGGAATCGAGATTCATATTACGTTTTATTTTTATTCAAATAATTTCTATTCATTTCATATATCCTTAGATTTTCGGAAAGTAATAGATTATAAATTAAAAATGAAAAAATAATTTTTTTCCTGAGTTCTACCACTGAATAACGATGCGATATTATCGTCAGTATGTAATAGGAAAAAAAAAGAGTTTAGCTCATCAAATTCCACATAATCCATATAGTTTTGTTCAAAGAAGGAAATATAATTAATTATTGTATAAGGACTATTACGCCAAAGTTTTTCTATTATGAGAAAATTAATATAAAATTTTGAATTGGAAATATAGGGCAGGGAGGTGATCATATAAAGAAATTAATAATTATCCTTTTAAAAGTGATGAAAAATTATCTCTTTAAAAGAAANNAAGATTTTTTATTTTTATAAAAAAATATATATATATTTTTTTTTTTTTTTTTGAATCAACCTAAAACCGAATTATGGATCTAAAAGAAAAATTATTATATAATAAATAAATACACACACAAACATTGTAATATAGATTTATAAATGTGAAAGTGTAAAAGCATACTTTAAGGCGGAAATTTCACTTATCGGTAATATGGTGAAGGGTAGTATAAAAAATTAGAATTAAACGATATATCGTTTTAATCTTTTTTATTGAAATGACTACTATGACCTTTCCTTTAGGTCGTTAAACTTTTATAATTGGAGAACAGTTTGGCCAAGTTTGTTAATGGAATCGAAATTCATATTACGTTTTATTTTTATTCAAATAATTTTTATTGATTTCATATATCCTTAGATATTCGGAAAGTAATAGATTATAAATTAAAAATGAAAAAAATATTTTTTTCCTGAGTTATACCACTGAATAACGATGCGATATTATCGTCAGTATGTAATAGGAAAAAAAGGAGCAAAAGTTTTTCTATTATGAGAAAATTAATAAAAAATTTTGAATTGGAAATATAGGGCCGGGAGGTGATCATATAAAGAAATTAATAATTATCCTTTTAAAAGTGATGAAAAATTATCTCTTTAAAAGAAAAGCTACTATATAAAAATCTTCATTTAATTATCATCAATTAAAAATAAAATATTTAGGGCATCCTAAAGTCGTTTTAACTTCCTACTATTTTCTTTCTTTTTTCTTCTTCTACATTTTCTTTATTACTTCCTTTTTATACATGGCTTATTATAAGCTTGTGAACAGCAGGCCGAGGACAATTATTGTATTTTTTTGTTTTTGTATTTTTTGCTTGATTCTTTATTACATGTTTAACTTAGTTGGCAACATGGTCGCTTGTCTATCTAAATAAGCTGCAGGAATTAATGTTAATGTTGTATGTAGATACTAAATAAATTTTACTGCAACATGCTGCTTTTGAACAGAGCAAATATTAAAAATAGTATATTTGAATAAAATAGGGCAGGACAAATAGAAAATAAATGCAAACAGAGAAAAAAATCTAAAATGAATTAAAGTTAAGGTTGCAAAAAAACATCTTTTTAACACATATTAATGCAGTAGAAACTTTATTATACATTTTGTAATTTTCATGTTGCTACACTTGCTACCAAGTGTTTACATAATTTACATAGTTTATTTATATAAAATAAGAAAAAGAGGTTTCAAATGGTATATAAATAAAATAAAAATAAAGATAATTGTTTAAATAACCTTACTTATAGGTATTAATTATAAGTTTATATTAAATATAAGTGGTAATATGTTGTAAGTTTATTATATTAAATTGGTATTATTTTTTTAAATATTGTTTGTAGTAAACAAATTTTAATTTATCAAATGACTATTTTAACAGCTAACAGCAGTTTTGCTATTGCAAATATCAAACTATAAATCTAAATGCATTATTTTGCAACACTTAAGAGTTCTAATATTCTTTATTTTCGATAATTTTTGTATCTTCCTCGTTTATTTTTTTATTTTCTTTTAAATATCAAATATAATTCATTTTTTTTTTTTAATTTGTGCTACTAGATTTTTTTATACTTTAAAGTATTTGTATTGCAAAATAATTTCTATAACTAATGAACAACTTCTTGGAATAATATTTTAACATAAAAGCAAAATGTTTATATTATTTTTTATCTTATATTTGTACTATATATCTGCTGATTTTTTCCAAACATAAACTTTACGTTAAAACAAATTTACAACTTATACTTAAATTAAAGTATGCTGCAGTTAATGTAACGTGACCAACATTAAAATTACCCTAAAAGATTTCAAAAATACTACAAATTATAGTTATAAATAAGTATGAGTTATTTATCGTATAACAAATGAATATTATAGCAAATTTAACCCTAGACTGTTGTAATCCCAGTCGGAAATAGAAGGGCTGAAGATAAATTATAAAATGCCTTATTTATGATCTACAGGGCCTGCCACTCGAATTGCAACACTATTTCTTTTTTTACACGGCGTGTCATTGGAGACAAGGCCTTGCCTTCTCCATTCCAAAAAGAAGCGAAAAGGCAAATTAGAAAGTTAGTAGGCGAGTGACACCTTCTATTTTGCATCTAATGAAATGGAAGCAAGAATTAGTACGGGATTTTTTAAAAGAAGTCGAGGTATTCTTTAAGGAATTTTCACAGAAGCACAAAGGAATTTGGTTAAAAATTGTTCGGAGGCATTTAAAAAGGCCTGTTGGGGAGAAGCACTAACATATTTTCCTGCTGAGATATTGCCGATTTTGAAAAATTATGTGCTTATACTGCGATACTTTTTTAAGTTTTTTTAAGAGAATGTATAGTGTAAACACTTTATAAGAGAAAATTGTTATGTCTTACCAAAACATAGCAAGAAAACTCTTGGAAATAACTTTGAGCCGAGATGGAAACCAAATTAGTGATCAACTAATTTCCTAGCTTTCTAAAAGAAAATTCTCGATTTATCAAGATCATTAGCAAATTACACTTAGTGTTCGTATTTAGCATCAAGTATTTGCTTTACAAATTTTCAATAATTTTTTTATTTATTTATTATTATTATTTTCTAGTAGTTGGTACCCTTAATTTATTTTTAGACTTTAAACTTTGTCGAATGGCTTACAATATATCGCGGCATATAAATTTATATTATAAGATGTATTACCTGGCCATATAAAAGCTACTTACAACAAAGAAATATACTTTATAGCTGCAACATAATGTAGCAGCATAATTTTAAAGTGTTCACCGAAAAAAAATGTTTTAAGTGAATAATTTTTTTTTCGCTATATTTATTTCTTTAAACTTTTTGTAACATTTCCAAAATTTTTAAACAAATTTTAATATTTTTCATAAATTATCGATTCCCACATCCAAAGATTTAATTAAAAATGTATTTAGAAGATATTTTTTGAAATATTTATTACGAAAATTAATTTTATTAAAAAAATTATTAGTTTATATATAAATGCCATTAAATTTCCCTGCAGCGGTAAAAAGACAAATCCAAAGAATCAGTTTTTCGTAACATCGTGGACATGACTTCATATTCATTGAATAGGTATCAAAAAAGAGAACATCTTCCTATGACAAGCCTATGCTAAATTCATTGGAAATGAACCGAATTTGCACTACTTTTGGATCAAAAGTTCAGGATCTTATTGACTTCTTTGGATGTTCTTTTTTTACTGCGTTATTTTGTTATAAGTATTAGGAACTTTGACAGACTCTTTTTTATTCTATTTGTCAATTTTTTGATAATTTTTAAGATTATATTCAAAATAAAAGAGGAATTAATAAGTGATATCTTACTTAAGCTATGTTCATCTTTAACAAATATTTGACCAAGTTTGCATGACTACTAGTTTTATAAATAAATTTTTTTTTGGTTTTATTTGATCTTTCAAATATTTTCTCAGATGATTACTAATATGTAAAGTTTACCATTACTAATTGGTATAATTTAGACAGTCTATTGTATAATCTAAAACTTCATATATCTCCTTATAAACTAAAAATTATATCTCCAAGAAAATCAATTTTCATATCACGCTTCGCTTTTGATACCACAACCGAAAATATTGATAATTATATAAAATCAAAATTGAACTTCAGTCCAGATATTCCAATTAAGAAATTTACTTATTCTGAGCCGAGAAATGTTACTTTATTTAAGTTAACTGTTCCTAATGATCTTTTCGAAAAAATTATTGATCCTGTATTTTGGCCTAATAATACGTTTGTTCGTGAGTACGTAATAAGGAATAATCCTAGAACGAACAATGTCGTCAGACTTACACCGGATGTTAATAATTATTCAAAAAACTAAATACGTACACCAACAATAATCGCAATATTGTTTACCAGAACGTTCGAGGTCTTAACACCAAATTAACTGTTTATAAAAAGTTTTGATTTGTTTTTACTGAAACTTGGCTAAAAGATAGTATTTATAATATGAAAATACTCTCTGAACGTTATCAAATTTATAGGAGAGATAGATCTGATAACCACAACGATGGTGGAGTGTTTATTTATGACTCTAGTCTACTGCCTTCTGAAGTATTTTGGTCCAGTGAGGATATTGAATTCATTTCTGTAAAAATAAAACTGAAAACCCGTAAATTATTTGTATGCTGCTCTTATGTTCCACCAAATTCTGAAAATGTCGTTTATGATAAACATTTTGAAGCGATAAAACACAATGTAAATTCACTAAATTCTACGGATCCAAGAACAATTCCATTAGGAGTGTTGTTTGCCTTTTAATTATATCTAATATATTTTTTTATATAACATTTTTATTAAAATTGAATTGTAGAATATCCTGCTAATCGTTTGATTGTATCAGATGGCTTCAGGGAATACTTCAAAAACATCACTATAGTATCAAATTTTCCATTCCTGCTCTATTGTGTTTCAAACAAATTTAGGAGACCCCATGTTTGCCCGGGTTCACACACAGCAATTTTAAGTTTATAAGAGAGAGAGAGAGAGAGAGGAGAAGAGAAGAGAATACTTAACTTTTACATTCTTTTTACCTCTCTCGTTTACAAAGTCAGAATAGCGGCAAGAAAGATTGCTGTATGTGAACCCCAACTTTGCCTCTAAGATAAGCTTTTTGAAATTTATATTTGCATAAGTGTATAATTTTAGTGTTTATTGTAACATACTTTTAGGGGTTAATTTAAAAAATTAGTAGAAGGAAAATTTAAGTTCTATTATTTTGTTTCTCATATTAAACTTTAGAAAGCGAAAGATTTGGCTAGAAATATTAAAAATATATATATTTCAAACTTAAGAGCTGATTGAATAGATTTATTAATTTAAAATAAACCCCAAAAATATGCTTTATATTTTATAATTTACACTTATGTAATAATTTAGCTAAAAGCATATTTTCAAGACTTATTTTTTATTTAAATGCATATAAATATGCTTCCTAACCATTAGTATAGTACATTTTAAAATTATGGAAATGATTCGGTTTTGTTTTAGTAAAAATATATAATGAAATAATTCTGTTTATTTCACATCTTTTACGTTTTCCATAAAATTAGTCTTCTGTGTAGCATGTTTAACAATTCGTTTCTAAATCAACATAATTATGTTCCTTCTTATTTATTTATTTTTATTATTTTTTTTTTGTACGCTCTTGTAAAACAAAATGTAAAAAAAATTATGTTGTATTTTAAAATTATATATTTATGTACCTTAAATTGCTGCAGCTGCATTTGTACAAGAAAATAAAATTTAAAACAGTAACAATATTGTTAAACATCAACAACAAACTAGTTGTTTGCTGTTGTTTTAAAGCTAGACGTTAATGTTGTTGTTGTTATTGTTGCTATTACTGATGTTGCCTTGCAGCAGCATGTATTTAAGTATAAAGAGGTAAGATATCATATGCTATGATGGGAGTTGTAAATAGTTAAGTTGTTAGCCAGTTTGTCTGGTGCAGCAACATATAAAAAAAAAATATTTTTTCGTTTAAATTGTTGTTGATTTTTTTACCCGATTTGCTATTTTTTTAGTTGATGTTGTGTTGTGTTTGCTGTTATGACCATGAGATAACTTTGACTTATAAAGTTACTACATGTCTACTAAATGTTTAGATGTATGTTACGTTTTTCTTTTTTTTAACAATTTTATACTTTTTTTTTACATAATTTGGGGAAAAATCATGTAAAATAAATTGAATTGTGCAAATAGCTAAAAAAAATTGCAAGAAAAAAACTTGTATAACGTCCTTGGTTTAAGAAAAAAAAATATAAATATTTTTTGTATAAAGTTGTTTGATTACAAAAAATTATGCAATTTTTTAAATTATTTTAAATTGCAATTTTTTTCTAAATAATTTATGTTTAAATAATTTAAGAAAATAATAAATTTATTTAGGAATTTTAATGATTTGATTACAAAACCAATTTGACACTATAATTTGTATTAGTTTGGACTTAGGAAAATTTATATAAATTTAGGATTAAAAAAATTGTTGTTAAATAAAATGGAATTTATTAAAAAGTTGTTTAAAAATGTTTTCTATCAAAACTTTAAATATCTAGACATTTTAATGTATAATACAGATAAATTAAGAAATAAATCATGAAATTGTTTTTGTAATTTAGTTAATTGATTGTATTTAAAAAATATATATTTAATTGCTATAAAAATTATAAGAATTTTTTATAGAAGTATTTAACACTTAAAAATGTAATAATTTGTCATTCTAATTGCAAGGTGGAACAAACAACAAGACGGACGGACAGACATTATAAAATAAACTAAAAAACTCACAGTGGCTTGATAGACATTTTTTAAAAGTTAAAATGGAACCATCTTCTTAGATACGTTATAAACATCAGCATAAAAAAAACTTACTGTAAACATTTGTAGCATTGTTTGTGTTGTCTTTTATTTGCACATTTTCAACAGTTTTAAAGTGTAATACTTTGCCACTTCCAGACAGAAGGACAGACATTATAAAATTGAATATAAAAGTGATACAGAGTAGTTTGTTGTAATTATAAATAAAAATAAAACCATATATTTTGGTTTGTTACAAATATATTAATAACTTTTAAAATTAATTAATTTCTATTTATTTTTAAAACTACACTTCTAGAGTTTAATTTTTGTTAATTCTTCCAGATAGACGGACGGACGGACAGACATTATTAAGTAGCTTTGAAAAGTAATATTGCTTAGATTTGTTACTTAAAAATAGGAATAACTTCTTTCTTTATATATTCAAAATATTAGGACAGAGTCGTTATACCCTCCCTACCTATAATACTCCAAGTTGTTGCAATTTATTTACTTCTATTGCAAATTTTTTTTCATTTTTCCAAATGGACGGACGGAAGGACGGACGTTACTAAGTAGCTCTGGAAAGTGATATTGTATGGATTTGATACTTAAAAATAGGAATAGTATCGTAGTTTTTTAAACATTCAAAATATTAGGACAAACTCGTTATATCATCCCTACTTACAATACTCAAAGTATTGTAAGTAGGGATGATATAATGCTCAAAGTTATTGCAATTTTTTAATTCTATTGCAAATTTTTTCATTTTTCCACACGCACGGACGGAAGGACGGACATTATTAAGTAGCTCATACTCTCTCTGCTTACAATGCTAAAAATTATTGCAATTTATTCACTTCTATTATAAATTATTTACTTCTAAAAATAAAGCAAAAATTAAGTTAATTTGTTAATGTTTTTAGTTCAAAAAAGTAAGATGGTTATATGTTTCAATACTTCTGAGTGGTAAATTATACTCTTTTCTTCTATTGTGATGATTTTGCTATTTGGATTTCCTCTTATTTAATACCAATCATTCGATTGACCACATTATTCTTTATTACAGCAAAATTATAGCCTTTATGATTCTTATCTATTTCATTTCAACAATTCTTTTAATCTTTCGACGATAGAAAATAATACTACCACTTAATTGTTTCTTTGTTTGTTACCCAAACAATCTCCTTAATTACATTTTCTAAAATTAAACATTTAATTAAAATCTCTGAATTTAAATCCACAAATTATTCATTAAATTGTAATTAGTTGATTTACTAAATGCGGTAAATAAATTATTTATATTATTGAAATTTAATTAAAACATGTTGTTGCGAGCCCATGCAAAATGTTACATTAAAAACTGTTTTATGTATTTAACTTTATTTTCTATTGACAACCGAAAAACGAAATAAAATACGTTTTTTTAAGTTTTTTATTTAGTGAATAAAGCTAAATAACCAAAAATTTAAATAGTTTTTGACACCATGAATTTATAATAGAATAAATGGTATTATATGTTAAAGGTTATATGTGAAACAAAATAATGAAATTTATAATGAACACAACAGGAAGCGGTTGTAGAAGTACTTCTAGAAGTATACTTTTAAGAAGTAGTTCTTTACAAAGTTATAAATATAAAGTTATAGATATAAAGATTGGAATTTTTTTTTTATATAAATAGTTTCATTTAAAAACTGTTCCCTCCTTTCAACATTCAATAAATATGGTTTGTATCTGTACACATTTGCCAATAAATATACGTGTTTATAAACAAATACTATTATTTTTTTCTATATATGTAGCTGGTATATTTAAAACTGATTGAAAATTGAGCAATTTATTTTTTAACACTTTCACATACAAACCAAAAAATATTCATAGCATTATAAAAAAAATATATTCTGGGAAAATTAAAAAATAAAATACTACATAAAATATTGACACTTGGATAAACACAAACATGAACTATATTTTGTGTTTTATTCAATAACATCATACCAACTCTAACACCTGAGGGTGTCAAACATATTTTATTTATTTTACAAAAAAAAAAAAAAAAAAAAAAAAAAATATTTTTTAAAACAGAATTTTGAAAAAATTGAGATGACCAACTGAAGTAGTTTTTGGTTTATAGAAATAAAATTCTTGTATTTGTTAAAACAATTGTGTTTGCATTCACACTGACATAAAAATATTGTACATGTCAATTCATTTATATATTTATTTGTTTGTTTTTTTTAGTTATATAAAAATATATATATATTTTTTTTAATAACTCATACAAAAATTTGACACCCAACACTTGTTGGTTGTAAGTCAGTAAGCAACATGAAATCAGCAACATTTGTTAGTTTTATATATGTCGCTGATATATATCATTTTCTAAATAGTGAGTGTTATATTTATACAAAATTTAGTTTTTTGTTATTTTATTGTTCATATAACCCGAAAANNTAAGGAGTGCGATCGAAAAAATCTCAACATTCAAAAACTTGAAAACGGTTGATCATAGACCTTTCATTGTTTTTTGGTTAATTGAAAATATACTGCAAATCATAGAAAAATATATCTTTTATTCCTCTAACCACTATTTACGAACTTTTATACCTTTTCCGTTAACTCTTCCATTTGATATTTTATAGATGTTTTAGCCACATTTTTCGATAATTTGGAACACCTCTTTGGTCCTCTTCATTTTTCTTTTCAAAAAAGTAAAATATCACTTCACTAGCTAAGACTAGAGGTAACTTAGAGAATTGGCCTCTTTTAGTAAAAGAAAAACTATGTGTTTTGATACCACTTCAGAGCGTTCTAATGTGGTAACATGTTGTCTAATAAGACCAAAAACATGTAGACCCATTGTGCTCTCTTATGAAAGGAAAAATATGTCTGTGTAAACATTTTCTGTTGTATCTTATGATATTTATAGAGCTTGCATATTTTGCCGCAACTGCATAAATCTTGCAAAGCCAGGAATTCTTTAGGAATTTCGACAGGTTTTTGGTCCTTTATTATCCCCAACATAACTTCGTGCATCATCAATATAAAAATGTTGTCCAGGAAGCTGAAAATAATCTGTCAGTATATACTTTTTGTATGAAATTTGATCTTAATTTTCGGACCCTATTAGAGCACGCAGAGAAAAAATATGGTTACAGCATGATCACCACAACCATTCAATATTTATATAGCAGTTTTTCATTTATTTCAATAATACCGTGTTGATGATAGAAACGTTTATGATTCTGTTTAATCATTTATTAATTACATTCAATTAAAATTTTAGAATGGTTGTTCGAATTATAAATAGTTTTGTTTTTTCCCAATGGAGGTGGCAAAGCGCAACTGGAGAATATAGTTAAAAATAAATAAATCAAAAGTGTTCTATGTGTACTTTTCACTTGAACAATATATATAATATATATAAAAGAAACCATAATATGGTTACATTAAGCAAACATTAGTTTCCCTAAACAAGTTATTTTTGTAGTAAATAATAAATATGTTTATTACAATCATTTTTATTAATAATATATTATTTTTTAATTTAATTAATATAATATAACATTTCAGAGACCTCAAAATAACTTATATACATAATAATTTCACCGTAACCATGTTCAATTTTGTCTTGTTTCTCTTTGACTTTTTACATTTATATGCAAGTGTTTTTAAATATTTTTCTTCACTTTTTATATGTTAAATAAATTTCCATATTAGTAATAACTTATTGCTGTGATTCTTTTGAACAAAAATTAATTCAAGATTTATGCATAAACATCTTTAGATTTCACATTTTTTTGCTGGCAAGAGTGACGTATAAACGCGGAAAAAAGATTTCCTTTTCCTGTGGGAAATTGGGGATATCATTTGGTTCCTCAATTGAATATAACATTACACCAAACTGCTTACCAAAGTTCAAATTCATTTCGCATTTTTGACCAAATCATCACTTTTTATCTATTATGATCATCTGTTTTTATATCAACAGATTTGTTTTTATTTGTACTATTTTTTGTTACGTTTGATATACGATCTTCGGGAGTATCATATCGATTAAATATTAAACTTTGGCCCTTTCCTGATTTTAATATTTTTTTCAAAGCTTTCTGACTAGAATTTTCATTTTAATTTTGAAAATTAAATATATTTCATCATAGAGTACTATACTAGAATTCATGACAATTGTCAGCCATTAGTTATTATTATGTGCTTTTATAAATATTAAAATTAACACCAAAAATTTAATAAAAAAGCCAAAATAGATTTTTTTCTTTTTTATCATAATTTGTTTGACACTCGGATGAGAAGATCTATTATTACTGTTTCAACTTCTTTAATCACTCTATAATAAACAAACATTATCACTTAACTGTTGCATATTATAGGGCGCTCAAAATGACGTATTTTTGTCAGTTGACCAAAGTATGCATTTATATATGTGTGTTACTATAATTTCCCCTTAAAATTACTTATACATATACATGTATGTTTGTGTATATAACATATAATTTTCCTTAAATAAATATATTTATTTTTCTTTATATATACTATATAATTTTCATTTCATTTTGCAATAATATTTGCATGATTAAATTGATGTACGTACATACCTACAATATAACCACATGTTTAAAATAATCACATATAACAACAATAAATATAGAACAAATAGTTGAAAATTTTTAACAACTAAAAATATAAAATAAACCACAAAAATATATAGTTAAAATGGCAAATTTAATATGAAAAACTAACAAACAATTTAACACAAATATTTCCTCGTTTTTTTTTTCTAAAAAAAAAAAACAATTTTTGTGTAACAATTTTATTATTTTTGTGGCATAAAGTTTTGTTTGTAAAACAATTTTTATTTAACCCCAATTTTATGCTTAATATGTTTTACTTAGAACTTTTGTTCATAAAATGGTAGTGGCAATATGTTGCATCTACATAATTGAGCACACACACACATATATACATATATATATTATTTAGCGAACATGATATGTATTCATATGTATACATATTTTTTAGTAGCTAGTTTAAGTTTATATTTGTTTAAAGGTATAAAAATAAAGCAACAGTAAATGAAAAAGATGTGAAAAAAAAACGAACTGCTAGTTAATCTAAAATTTAAATGTTGTTTAGCTTTGGCTTTTTAATACTTGACTTGTATTCTTTATATATGTAAGCATGTGTATCTGTATAAGTATGTATTACTCATACTCAACTACCTTATCCTATTTTTCTTTTATTAATTCTATATATGTAGTTGAGTTTTGTATAATTTTTGTTTCCCTTTTTCTAAAAAAATATAAACTAGATCATCTATTCAGTTTTTTTTTTTTTTAACCAAAACATTGTGTGTATTTTGCCTCACATTTACACTTACAAATTTTCTTTTTAGAAAAAAGTCTAACTAAATAAAACCTTGTATATGAACATTTTCCCCTAGATTTTAACACAATTTTTTGGTTTAACAAAAAATAGGTTTTGTATGTATATATGTGTGTGTTTATGCTCTGCATCCGTAATTTAAATACAAGTAGAAATATATAAGTGTATTTGTGTTGCACAGTAACCTGGTAAAGTTAATTAATCTTGCGTTTCTTTTCTTTTTCTGCGTTCTTTAACTATAAAACATATAAAATGTGTTAGTTAATATGAGTGAATATGTATGTATATGTCAGTGTATATTTACCTTTTTGCATGTATCTGCATATTTTGTCATATTGTACCTTTTATTATTACCCTCACATATACATATTGTATGCATATGATTTGCGCTATTAAAAAGAAGGTTACATGTTTCCCTACAAAGGCCTTTATTTAAAAAAATAAAAAATAATGTAAGCCAAAGTTACCTAAATATAAGAGTTTCCTCCTTAAGAAAATTTTATAGTCCATTAATGGCTTATCTGAAATTACTTTGGTTTTTATTCAGTTAATCTCTTATTTCTAAATATTTTTCATATTCTTAAAGTGTCTTCTGTTGTTTTAACTTATTATTGCGGTTTCTTAACATTTGCTAAAATAAATCAGTTTATTCATATGTCATATTATTTGAAGAATTTCTGTGTGTATGCACTTTTCTAGTACGTTTATTTAATTATTACGTATTTATGTGCTTATTATTACGTTGCTTTAAATATCCTCTTAATAGGGAAAATATAAAGGATTTGCAAGAATTTTAACTTATATTTAGTATAATTCTAAAGAAAAATATCATTTGATATGAAAAAAATTCGAAATAACGTTCATTTCGAAATGTACATATAACTTTTTAATGAATTAAAAAGTTATATGTACATTGGCACCAATAGACGAACTAATGGGAATAAAAAAATACTAATAAAAATTCTGGAATAAAATAAATTAATATATTTATTATATTATTAATAAATTAATAATATAATAAATTAATATAACTATAAGATATTTTAAAGTCATAATTAATTTTCTTTAGACTCTGGAAGCTTAAAAATTATAAAAATGTATAATTTACATATTTCATGTTGTACTTGACGTATGATTAATATTAATTCGTCGCAGTTTTACAAATTATTTTGTATCTTCATTTATTATAAAGTATTTGTAGGATTGTTTTCATATATTAACACAGGAAACATTATATTAACACAGAAAATATTTATATTTTATTAAGAAAACAATTTGTGGATTTTCTAAGTCGACATTATATTAAAGAAAAAAAAAACACATTTGTTTACCAAACATATTTGTTATTATTATTTATTTTTTTAAGCATTAAATGATACCTATAATTACTTATCTTTAGATGTCGTGTAATCTTAAATAATATCAAAAAATTTTACATGGTACTAGTCGTATGAGTAATATTAATTTGAAAATAGTTTTAAAAATTATTTTATAATTTACATCGTTATAAAGCGATTTAAAAAAATCACTTCCGATACTTTTAAAGACATATATTATATTGTAGACAATACCCTTTCTATAAGAAGATTTTCTTTAACTTTTATTTTTAGCCCAAAAAGTTGTTAAATTTAACACTTTATTTATTAATACTTTTTGAAAATTTAACATAGATAAATTTCTAGTTATAACACTTCTTTACATAGCAAATTTGTTGCACCAACTAAACAAGAAGATTTAAAAATTATTACTGACAAATACATGTACTATTTGACGTATGATTAATATTAATTGGTTAGTATATTTTTAAATTATTTTATATGTGTTACTGCAATGAAAACATTCAGAAAATTATATCTATTAATTGTAGAGAGATATTTGGCAAAATGTTTAATATAAAGAAAAGCTATTTCGAATCTCTTAGAGAATGGTATTTGATCCAAAAAATATTTAATTTTGAAAACTTTTTTATTACAACTTTTTGTGAATTTAACACTTTTCTTTAAGATATAACGCAGATCCAAAATATATGTGTAATGTGTTTTACAGATCAAACTAAAAAGTTTTTTTTTTTTTTTTAATTTAATACTTCGCAAGTACATGTACTAATTGACGTATGATTAATATTAATTGTGTAGAAATTTGTTAAATTATTTTATATATTGAGTCATAAAAAACAGTTTAGAAATTTATTTTGAACTACTTTTAGAGAGATATATTGAAAAAAGGAACGTGTTTGACATTTTTTAGAGAATAATGTTCGGCTCAAAAACTTTTAAATTTTTTAAACCTTTTATATTATAATTAATTTTATTGAATTTAACACAACTTTCTTTTACGTGTAACTCGGGTACTAAACTCTTTTTATATTATTTTACAGATCAAATCAAAAGCTTTTCATTTATTATTTTATAATTGTATGTACTACTTAACGTATGATTAATATTATTTGGTAAGATGTTCTTTAAAATTATTCATACCTTGTGAAGTTTCCAAATTTATATTGACCTTCGAACTATCTGTACAAAATTTCGTTGACGTACATGCTTATTTCTAGGATATATCAGCAAAAAACTTTAAAATGGAGCTTCAATGGACACCCTGTGGTTCTGGTACTTTGCCCATATGGCATGTGGGCGGGTAAAGTGGGCGTACCATGGCTTTTATTTGTTTTTGAGGTTACATTTGCCTTTGATCAATTTATAAACAAATTTTTTCAACATTTCTCTTTATATGGGAGGTGGGCGGTAAAGTGGGCGGACCACGC